>VKON01003678.1:11038-35338 GCA_009741485.1 Malurus cyaneus samueli
AGGCTGTTTCCTTGGTTCTGTCAAACAAAACTCTCCTGCTTTGAAAGAGGCTTTGCCCAGAGAACAGAATCACAGGATCACTGAGGATGTGAAAGAATCTCAAGATCATCAAGTCCAACCTTGCTTAATCAACACTGCCTGTTTCTAATCCAGAGCTATCTGAATGTCACATCCTAAATTTCCTGACATCCCCAACTCCAAACCTCCTGAGCAGCTCTTCCAAGGCCTGACCACTCCTTTCCATGAGGAAATTCCTTAAAACCACCCGCCTCCCCTGCACAGCCTGAGCTGTTTCCTCTGTTCGTCAGACAAAACTCTCCTGCTTTGAAAGACTTTGCCAGAGAACAGAATCACAGGATCACTGAGGATGGAAAGATCTTCCAAGATCAAGTCCAACCTGTCAACATGACTTGTCCCCAACCTAAAGCTCTGAAATGCCACATCCAGAAATTTTCCTGCGTTTCCAGGTAGGGACTCAACAGCCCGAGCAGTCCTCCAAGGCCTGACCACTCTTTCCATGAGGAAATTCCTGCTGATTCCACCCAGAGCCTCCCCTGGCACAGCTTGAGCTGTTTCCTCTGGTTCTGTCAAGACAAAACTCTCCGTTTTGAAAGAGGCTTTGCCCAGAGAGCAGAATCACAGGATCAGTGAGGATGGAAAAGATCTCCAAGACATTAAGTCCAACCTTAATCAAACAACCTTGTCCCCAACCAAAGCCCTGAGTGCCAGGAATTTCCTTAACCCCTAAACTCCAAAGCTCCCTGAGCAGCTCCTGCCAAGGCCTGACCACTCTTTCCATGATATCCCTAAAACCACCGGCACAGCTTGAGGCTGTTTCCTCTGGTTCTGTCAAGACAAAACTCTCCTGCTTTGAAAGAGGCTTTACCCAGAGGCTGCTGCCTCCCAGGTTTGAGCTGCTCTGAGCATTCCTTTTTGGAGACATCAGGAGATCAAGGAATGAACCAAATTCCCCACGAGAGGACTTTAATCTTCCAGAGTGCAGGCAGCAGGATGGCTGGGTAAATCCCCAGGCTGCAGATGGGAATCAATGCTGCAGGTTTAGAAATGCAATAATTAAAGGTGGAGTAGGATGGACTCGGACAGGGCAAGGAAAAAAACTTTGGGGTTAATAAAAGAGATCCTAAATCATTGAGAAGGAGCCTGAGCAACCAGTCAGGCAGGATGATCTGCAATCTGAGACCTGTTTTTTTTCCTTAGGTGTGTAAAGGTAAAATCTAAAGGTGAAAATCTTTTAAGGGGAAATCTAAAAGAGAAAGGTTTCCCAAATCCATGGGCGTTGGAGTGTCCCCATCCAGCCCTGGCAGGTCCAGCCTATCCTGGACCGATGGGACATCTAGTGACACATTTCTGAGGGTTCACACTAATCCTCACTGTGAGCTTTAAGGCTGTAGGAAAAATCCCGATTTTTTAGGGGAAATATTCCCAGTGGGCTCTGGTCCCAGTTTGAGAGCATCACTGACAGACTTTCCCTTTCCTCCAGCAGACATGGATGTTATCCCACAGGAGAGTAATTTAATTTAGAAATTTAATAGAAAATGCAGAAATAAAATTCTAAATTAAAATTTAAAAAATTTTAATTTTATTTAAAAATGATAGAAACCAACCTGAATTTATCACAAGGGTTCTTCTTTGAAGGATACCCATGGAAAAAGGATTCAATAGGAATTAGACACACCCTGCTACTAGAGTGTACATTTATTGATATTTATTTTTAATTTTATTTATAATTAATTATATTTATATTTATATTTTATATTAATTATATTTAATTTATATTATATTATATTATATTTATATTATATTTACATTTTTTCAGCCAGCATTTTCTGCGTTGTTTTAGATTTTTTTTACCACTCTGATGAGCGATTTTAACATCCCAGTGTAACACATTTCTCAGAGGATGTAACAGATATCCTGCTCTCAGTGGGTTGAGCACAGTTTGGGTTATTCCAAAGAGAGTCAGGGGGCTTATGGGGTCACTGCTGTCCCTTCCTGGTGTAAATCAGGAGTAGCAGAGGCAGTGGGGGATTCACCCCTTCTGTTGGGGGAAAAGTTCTTTAAATCCTCACCAGTCCCCATTTCCCTTCTCCTGTCACTCCACCCCTTAATCCACCCCTTAAAAAGGGAATTAAAATCTGTTCTCTTTTCCCATAAATCTGATGGAAAGACCCTCCCCTTCCTGAAGCTGTAGAGACAACACAAATTGGTGACAAATAAATCCATCAACCTAAGGAATGGTTATGGGCTGATTCCACTGGAATCTTTTGGGAAAATTCCTTGTGTGGAGGGTACAGGGTAGGTCTGGGGGAGGTTGGAGTGCCCACCTGGAGGCCAGTAATTCCTGGAGGTGGCACTCAGATCTCTGGGTGGGGAAGTGGATTGCCAGCTTAGACTCGATGGGCTGGGAGGCTTTTCGAGCCTCAGGATGCCTTGATTCTGTTTGGCACTTTTAAAAAGCACAGAGGTGTGCTGGGGATTTTCTTGGGTAAATCTCTTCAGAGCTGGATTGGACACTGACAGAAGGATGCTCAGAACTGGAATGTGCATTTTTTTGCCCCGAGTGTGAAAACCGTTGCTGTTTGTGAATTGTTTATAAATTCAGCAGCCCTTGTTTCACACTAATCCCCAAACAGGTTCTTTGTGGGACATTTCCCTTCTTTGTGGACATTTCTTCTTCTTGTGACATTTCTCCTTCTTTGTGGACATTCCTCCTTCTTGTGGGACATTTCCCTTCTTTGTGGGAATTCCTCCTTCTTTGGGACATTTCTCTTCTTTGGGACATTCTCCTTCTTTTGTGGGACATTTCTCCTGCTCTTGGATTGTTCAAGTTACCACAGAGCTGGAATTCTGCTCAGATGTGCCAAAGGCTTTATTACTAAGCTGGAGCTGGGGGTGTTACAGCTCCCCAGTATTTTTAAACAAAGTCTCAGCAGCACTTAGGCTGGAGGAATGAATTTTTGTTACAGAAAAATCTCATCCTCTTGATACAAATGTTGCTTCTTACCATCCTTGTTGTTGATTTACTGGTCTGTCACACGTGCTCTAAGTTTTTTTCTAGAGTATTTCTAATTTCTAGATATTCTAAGTTTTTCTAGAGTTAAAAATACCTGCAGATCACCAGGCTGCAATTTGCTCTCTTCCTGTAAACAAGAAATCAAATTACCACAAATAGATTTCCCAGGATGGAATAATGGGGTTTATCGCATTATTACTCTTACTCTAACCCAAAATGCAAATTAAAATCTGAGTGTTCATGATGGTAACCCCAGTGAGGAGGCAGCTCTGCTCCTCATCCCCCTCAGAAACAAAGCTTGTGCAGACATTAAAAATAAAGATTTCTGCCCAAGGACATCTCTGTGGTGCTGTGCTCAGGGTTACACTTCTCCTCCTCCATGCAGGAATCTGGAGACAACAACCAGTTCTGCTGGAGGAATTTGTTCTCCTGCATTAATTTGCTGAGGATTCAACAAGCTGACCAATGGTAAACACTCGAGGACAATGGTAGGAGGTCCCATCCCTCACTGCGTTCCCTGAAGCAGGTTCAGCCCAGCCTGTCTGAGTGTTTGTTCTGTCAGTGTTGGAGCCCTGTTCTTCAGTATCTGCCCTTTTTTTCTGTCCAGATTGAACCTGAATGCAGAAATATTTTTCTTCTGTAAATCCCATTATTTTTATGACTCTCAAGCCCCGTGCAGCGGGTGCTGGTTGTGTTGAACACTCATTTCTCCCATTTGGGTCTTGTGCTGTCCTGCCAGTTTGGCCCCAAAGCAGCACAGATAAATTGTGTGATTTTTTGGACCCTCTGCATGAGCTGGTACTGATTTCCTGGCAGATGCTGGTGTGTTAAATCAGCCCCGATCCTCAAGCGTGCTCTAAGGTGAAGCAGCCATGATGCAACTCTACGTGCTCAAACTGCTGAAAATCCAAACCAAGTACCTGGGCGCCAGTGGAGGAAGAGCAACATGAAAACCATGTCTGCCATCTACCAAAAAGTAGGCACCGCATGAATGATGATGGCATATGGAAATGGGAGATTTTTGTCGTGTTGAAAAATTAATAGGGGCAAACATTCCCAAATTCCAGCAAACCCACTCCTTTCCCACCAGCTCCTAGGATAACTTTTCCACAGAGAGAAAGTGAAAAGAAATGAAAAAAAAACCTATTTATTTAACAAAACAACAATAATGAAATTATACCACAAAGAAGAGAGGAAAAAAGAATATATAAAACAAAGAAAACCTTTGGACCAATGTTGGATCTAAGTCTTTCTTTTCCCTCCGGGCCCTCAGAGGTTGGACAGAGTCACTCTGTGGTTCACTGGAGGATCTTGTCCGCACAGGAATCTTCTAATTCTCAGGTGATGAAGAAAAAAAAATTGAGGAAAAAACAATCCAAAGAATAAAAAAAAAAAAAAAAAAAAAAGGAGCAGTCTAGAGAGCAGGCAGCTTCTTCCCTGCCACTGAGCTCGAGATTCCTCCAGGAATCTGTGTGATTTGTACCTCTCCAAACCTCCAAAATTGTTATCATGGTTGGGGATTTTTTCAGGAGTTTTTAAGCACCATCCTGCCCCATTAGATAGAGCTCATGAAAGGCAACTTTGAAAATATTGGGATTTTTTTTTGAAAATATTGGGAATTTTTTTTTGTGTTACGTGTTTAGGTAATAAATAAAATATTTTGGTTAAAATATATTAATATAAAAACATTTTTATATAAATAAATATGAAATATATAAATGAATATTACATAAAAATATTAGTTGCTAAAATACCATGGTTATTGCAGTTTTTCAGTATTGTGCATGGATATATTTGTCCAAATTTTTTTAATTTTGGGTTTAGGAGCTCATAATAAGCTCCCCAGGTTTTAAGTATTTTAAATCTTGATCTCTGCTTCAGTTGGGGAGATTTTCAGTAAAAGTGGTGGGGTCTTTGTAAAAAAGCAGGGGATGAGTAAATTTTATAAAGAGTCCTTAAAGCAAGAATAATTACATTTCTATAGCATATCTAAAATTAAAATGCACACATAATGGGATTTGGTTAGGAATAATAATAATTAGGAGCAACTCTTATTATTCCTGTGAAACCTTCAGCCTTTTTTTTTGCTCAAACCTTATCAGAGTTGTGTTTCCCACCATTTTTTGATGTAATTGTAGACATTGACGCGAGGCCCTGGGATTTCCAAGCTGAGGAATGCACCCTGAGAGCCAACATCGAGGCGTTCAACAGCCGCAGGTACGACAAAGCCCAGGATTCCGAGTTTGCCCCGGTGGATAACTGCCTGCAGAGCGTGCTGGGCCAGCGCCTGGAGCTCCCCGAGGATTTCCACTACTCCTACGAGCTCTGGCTGGAGCGGGAGGTGTTTTCACAGCCCATTCGTTGGGAGGAGCTGCTGCACTGCCAGTGATGGCCCCAGTGACAGCTCCAGCTCCGCTGCCCCGCTCGGAGCTCCGGCTCAGGGGAGTGAGGTTGGCTTGGAGCTGGGACCACTGAAAAAAAAAAATAATCTTTCTGAAGAGATCTCTGTGCCTACCAGACACCTCTTTTTGGAGGTTATTCCTTTCCTGTGTTTTCTTGGAGATCCTGAAGGATCAGAGGCTACGGAGGAGGTTTTGGGGTGAGCTCCAGCTGAGGGGA
This sequence comes from Malurus cyaneus samueli, assembly GCA_009741485.1. Classification (NCBI taxonomy): domain Eukaryota; kingdom Metazoa; phylum Chordata; class Aves; order Passeriformes; family Maluridae; genus Malurus; species Malurus cyaneus. Next base: position 16,692 of record VKON01003678.1, read on the forward strand.
GTGAGGTTGGCTTGGAGTGGCACGCTTGTAGAAAAAAAAAAAATTAATCTTCTCAAGAACAAGTGTCTCTGTGCCTACCAGACACCTCTTTTGGATTATCCCTTTTCCTGTGATTTCTTGGAGATTTTAAGATCAGAGGCCACAGAGGAGGTTTTGGGCTGAGCTCCAGCTGAGGGGAGCGAGGTTGGCTTGGAGCTGGAACGGCTGGAAGAAAAAAAAAAAATTAATCTTTCTGAAGAGACCAAGTGTCTCTGTGCCTACCAGACACCTCTTTTTGGAGGTCATCCCTTTCCTGTGTTTTCTTGGAGATCCTGAAGGATCAGAGGCCACGGAGGAGGTTTTGGGGTGAGCTCAGAGCCCAGGTCTGGCTTAACTTGGAGTAAGAATTCCCAGTTGGAATTTCCATCCCTCCCCAACATCCCACGCTGTGCCTGCTTTGTTTGGATGGGTTCAGGTCTGGCTGGCTGCAAATGGCTTCAATCTCACCCTGTACCCCAGGTCCCCGAGGAACAAACACAGGCCTGGCCACAGGGGATGGCATTGCCCATTGTCCCTGGGCTGGCATTGCCACTGCTGGGGTCACACAGTGCCTGTCACTGAGGGTGGACAGGACTGCTGGGTCACAGCACTGTCACGTGGCTGCCAGACTGCTGGGTCACACAGGCCTGTCACGAGGGTGGCACCAGACGCTGGGGTCACACAGCCCTGTCACCTAACTGGGGGCACACAGGACCTGCTGGGGTCACACAGCCTCTGTCACCAAGGGTGGCACCAGGGACATGCTGGGGTCACACAGCCACTGTCACCAAATCTGGTGGCACCAGGGACAGCTGGGGTCACACAGCCTCTGTCACCAGGTCTTTGCACCAGGGACCTGCTGGGGTCACACAGCCTCTTCACAAGGTGCACCAGGACTGCTGGGGTCACACAGCCACTGTCACCAAGATCTGGTGGCACCAGGACTGCTGGGGTCACACAGCCACTGTCACCAAGTACTGGTGGCGACTGCTGGGTACACAGCCCTGTCACCAATGCCTTGGTCAACTGCTGGTCACAAGCCTCTTCACCAAGGATGGCACCACAGACCTGCTGGGGTCACACAGCCACTGTCACAGGGTGCACCAGGACCTGCTGGGGTCACACAGCCACTGTCACCAAGGGTGGCACCAGGGACATGCTGGGGTCACACAGTGCCTGTCACTGAGGTGTGCACCAGCCCCAGACCTGCTGGGTCACAGCACCGACTTCACCAAGATCTGGTGTGCACCAGGACAAGTTTAGCATGTTCCCCTGGTCACCAACCCAATACCTTCACTCACCACCTTTGTTGGAGTAAAACCCTCCTTATTCTGTGCAGTGTTTGGAGCTGTCCCATTTCTCTCCATCTGTTTTTAGGATTCCAGATCCTCTTTAGCCCTTCCAGCCCTGAGGAGACAGTAAATACCACATTAAATAAACCTAAATTTCACCCAGATTTTTTGGCTGTTTGGGGGAATGATCGTGCTAAGACTTTGAGTGGGGAGGGAAGTGCTTTGATTAACAATTTATGGGGAAAAGAGTGAATTCTGTGGTCTGTAACTTTCAGAATGAACAGGGTATTGAGCTGTAAACTTTCTAGAGATTTATTAACTTAAATTAATACTGAAATTTAATAAAACACACCACTGGTGTGCATGAGGATGGTATTTATGAAAGAATGTGTATTAATAAAGGCAGAGGAGCCCTAAATATCCACAAGTGTTTGTGTTCTGAAGGTTTTGTGTTTAATGCTTAAATAATTAATTCACTCGGGAATGTTTCCTTCATGGGGGTTTTTCCAAGGCCTTGTTGGACATGGTGTTAAACCCTTCAAAACCTTTTAAAATAAGCTTTTCTTCAAAATAAACCAACTTTTAAAGGATGTCTCTTTATTTAAGCTCTTTCTTGCTGTTCTTATTTAATGCTTCCTTTTTTTTTATTTTTAAGGATAAAAACATCCCCCTAAACTCAGCTCTCATCCCTGCCCATCTCCACTGTCCCTCTGCTCAGGCCTCAGTCTGACACACTTAGGATGCTCCATTTCCATTAGAAATAATGAATTATTTTTAATATAATTTTAGAAAAATTTTTAGAATCAATTTTTTAGAACAGAATTTTTTTTCAGAATAATAGAATTTGAAAAAAAAAAAAAAAAAAACAAAAACAAAAAAAACAAAAAAAAAAACAAAAAAAAAAAACAAAAAAAAAAAAAAAAACCAATGATTATGGCTATTGTCTTGTTAAAAAGTAAAAAGTTACCAAAAAAAATTTATTTTTAAATTAAGTCTTTCCAAGCAGTAAGGCACGAAACCCAACCTTCAGAGATTCCAGACCTGGGACAGCTCCATAGCTCCTCATTTAATTCCCTTTGTAAAATTTGGCACCAAACACTTCCCTACATTCCCTGGAGCCTCCTGGGAAGAATTAAAGACTAAATAAACATAAATAAAATAATAAGCCCCACCTAAAAATGACAGATGACAAAGGGTTTGTTTAATATTTTAGTAGCAGAAACAATATAGATAAAATTATTTTCAGCACGTGCTGGTGTGCAGAACCCAGGAGCAGCTGTAAATTCAAGGATTTTCTGTCTGATCATATTTTCCTGCCAAATTCCCACCTTTTAGTAAAAAATTAAATCTGAAGGTGTTGATCCTTCAAGGGGAAAATAGAATGAAATATTAAAAATTGAAACTTGACTCAAATTTTTTTTTCCCCCAAAGTGTCTTTTTCCCAGGTGTATTGGAAAAAATAACCATTTTTTGTATTTATATTTAAATATTAATAATAAATATTAATAATTATAATAATATTTAAATAATTAATAATATTTATAATATATTAATAATATTATTTAAATAATATTTATAATTATAATTTCATACAGCCTTTTCAGTGCCTGTTATTTTAACTGAAAGAGATTAAATATCAAATCCTTACCTGAATGTCTGTGTGGTGGAATATGGTGTAAACTTAAAATACAATTTATTCACACCACCACCAGATTTTCTGCTCCTAAGAAGAGTCACCACAGAAAAACCAACTTGCATGAAAGAGTGACTTAGGAAAAGCACACCTTTTAACTGAATTATTTATGTTTGAAACAAGCAGCCTTTTCAAACTTTTTTTTTTTTTTGCTTCACAATGGGGATTTTCTCCTCCTTAAAAATTCTCAGAAGAGCTGGGAGACAGCAATTAAGGAATAATCATTTTCTACGTTTAGCCAGGCAGTTTCAGACCAAATTTTGGGGCGGTTTCTACACAGCTGGAGGAACATTTTTTATCTCACCCCAACAGGACTGTTGGTTCCAGGAACTCTCCAGTTCGTCTTTGTAATGGGGAATAAAGATATTTTTTTTTTTTCACCCTACAGGTGGTTGCTGAAAGTTTTGCTGTGGGTAAGTCCTTTCCTTCAGTACCTCAACACAGATTCTTTTATTTTCTTGTTGGTTCTTCCTGTTTTCTAGGGATATTAATCTCATACAATTGAGTTATTAATTTCTCAGTCTTTCCCTTAGCAATTTCAAGCTGTTTGGTAAATTTAACAAAAAAAATTCAGTGAAGATAAAAGGCTACAAATTTCCTTTCAGAGTTGTGAAAGGAAGGTGATCCCATGGACACACAGCTGAAGAAAAAAAAAAAAAAAAAAAAAAAAAAAAAAGAGTGGTTTTAGTTTTATCCATTCATTTCATGTAAAAAAATATATATAATATATAAAATATCATTAAAATATATTATACGTATATTATATTATATTAAATATTATTTAAAATTTTTCATATACCCATTAATCTCCTGTTCCGAATTCCTAACAAAAAAAAACAACATCGAGATGTCCCCATCCACTTAACTACACATGTGACTTATGAGGTCAGCTTATTAGTCAGTACGCTGAAAAAAATCCTGATATTATTTAATCAGATTATTTATTTTTTCCAATATTATCAATTATTTATTTTTTTTTATTTACCTGCTGCAAACAGCAGCCAGGTCCAAGCACCGTCACAGAACACAATATTTGATTTTTGTCTCCGCGATTGGATATTTCAGCCTTTTTTTTTTACTATAATGCAATCTCCTAACAGTTGTTTTTGCTGAAAGGAAGTAATTAGTGTAATTATGATTGTTTCTTCCACGCCCTGTGGTTTATTGATATAAATAACACAAAATTGCCCTGAACACGTAAAAATCCTTTTTTTAAAATTTTCTTTCATTATCTGAGGCTCATTCAAGAGAATTTTACCTCAAAATCCACAGACCTTCTTCCTGAGTTATGCTACCAAGAATTTCCCTGTTGGAGAGGAAAGAAAGGAATTTTCTTGAGGAATAATTAATTGGAAGATTTGGTGGCACGTTTCATCCCTCAGTGTCCAAGCCTATTTATTTTGATGATTCGCAATACTCAACTATAGCTTTTTTTTTTTTTGAGAGAGAGAATTCAGCTCCTATGATTTTTCACTTGTACCGTTTGATTTTTAATTTTTTAGCAGAAATCTTAGTGCGAGTGAAAATCTTTTGGCCAAGGATGCAAGAGACACCTTCCCATATTTATCCAATTTAAAAAATCACCTGTTTTTAGCATGCGTTACGACCTCTGGATAAAACTGTTTCTTTAAAAAAGGTACAAAAGAGAACAAAATGAACCCTCTGTTCCCTGTCTTCCCTGAGACCCCTCCATCGCTTTCCTGACTCTCAGACATGTTTATGGAATTTAATGGATCAACCTCATTACATTAATTTTCAGTGTTGCTGTCCAGACTGTGCTCTCAAATGAGCAGCAGAGGTGTTTTAAAATATTTAAGGAAGGGAATCAGGTGTTTAAAGAGACTCCCCTGTGTCACGCAGCAATAATGTGAATATTCCATAATAGTCCACCAAACGCCATCTTTCCAAGACTTTCGGAAAGCATCACTTCCTCCCTCCTCCTTCTGCTTGAATTTTGTGGTGGTTTTTCTTTTTTTGCCTCTTTCGGACATTTCCCGCGCTTTTTGGCTGTGGGTGGGACAAGGACGCAATGGCGCCTCGCTCCCCCATTCCCCTCACAGCTTTTCCCGCCCTTTCCCCGTGACATCAGTGCGGGAAGATTCGCGAGGCACCGCCCCCGCAGCGATTGGACGAGGTCGGTACGTCAGCAGCGGATTGGTTGAGGGTTGTCAATCAGAATCAGGCCCCGCCCCGAGGCTTGCTATGACAACGCGACGCGTGGGAAGAAGAGGAGTCATGGCGGCCCTGCGGGGGGAAGCGGCGGGCTGCTTCCCTATGTGGGACCAGGAAGTGAAATTCTGCCATTTCTACACGGGGCGGTGAGGGAGAAGGGGCCTGGGGAGGTAAAGAAGTTCAGAAGATTCTTGTTCAGGAATGTGCAGCAAGTGGGCGGGCTCTGCTCCCAGGAACAAGGACAGAACAAGAGGAAACAGCCTCAAGTTGTGCAGAAAGTTTAGCTGGATATTGGAAAATTCCTTTTCTAAAAGAGCTTCCAGCCCTGCACATGCACAGGGCAGGGTGGTTTCCACCCTGCAGGATTTAAAAGCCCTGTGACTGTGACACTTGGGACATCAGGCAGTGTGGCCTTGGCATGCTGGGAACGTTTGGAATTAAACGTCAAAACGTTTGGAATTTAAACATCAAACCCTTTCCCAGCTCCATCAGCCTGATTTTTAAGCGTCAGAGCCTCTTTCCAGTCTCTCAGCCTAATTTTTAAGCATCAAACCCTTTCCCAGCTCCCTCAGTTCTCCTCATAGTCTATCTCATTCTCTTAAATTTGTCTGGGCCTTACGTTTTTAATAGCCTGATTTTTTAAGGCATCAAACCTTTCCGCAAACCCGTATCTCCTCGTTGCAGGCTGTGCCAGGGGAGGCTCAGGGTGGATTTTAGGGATAATTTCCTCATGGAAAGGGGTCAGGCCTTGGAAGAGCTGCTCAGGAAGGTTTGGAGTTTAGGGTTCAGGAAATTCTAGGATGTGACATTCAGAGCTCTGGATTAAAACAAGGCAGTGTTTGATTAAAGGTTGGACTTGATGATCTTGGAGATCTTTTCCATCCTCAGTGATCCTGTGATTCTGTTCTCTGGGCAAAGCCTCTTTCAAAGCAGGAGAGTTTTGTCTTGACAGAACCAGAGGAAACAGCCTCAGGCTGTGCCAGGGGAGGCTCAGGGTGGATTTTAGGGATAATTTCCTCATGGAAAGGGTGGTCAGGCCTTGGAAGAAGCTGCTCAGGAAGGTTTGGAATTTAGGGGTTCAGGAAATTCTAGGATGTGACATTCAGAGCTCTGGATTAGAAACAAGGCAGTGTTTGATCAAAGGTTGGACTTGATGATCTTGGAAATCTTTTCCATCCTCAGTGATCCTGTGATTCTGCTCTCTGGGCAAAGCCTCTTTCAAAGCAGGAGAGTTTTGTCTTGACAGAACCAGAGGAAACAGCCTCAAGCTGTGCCAGGGGAGGCTCAGGGTGGATTTTAGGGATAATTTCCTCATGGAAAGAGTGGTCAGGCCTTGGAAGGAGCTGCTCAGGGAGCTTTGGAGTTTAGGGGTTTGGAAATTCTAGGATGTGGCATTCAGGACTTTAGGTTGGGGACAAGATCCTGTTTGATTAAAGGTTGGACTTAATGATCTTGGAGATCTTTTCCATCCTCACTGATCCTGTGATTCTGCTCTCTGAAAGGAAAAACCTTAAACCCAGCTATTTTTATGGGGTGCCCAATGCCAACTGTGCCCCTTCCCCATTTCCCCACAGCTCACAGTGACTCAGAACAGTGAGGGAAGAATTTCCAAATCTGGAGGGGTAAAAAAAGCTCTGATTTTGGAAAGGTGGAGGCACAGAAAGAGAAAAGAGAGAAAATAAAACCCAAATTCTTCCTCGCCCTGGCCCCTTTGGGTGCTCTTACCAGGCTCTCTGCTGTGAGCTCAGGCAGGTCACAAATGGTGCAGTGTGGATAATCCAGGACAGAAATGCTGCAGAAAATTTGAAAAAAAGGAGCTCCTTAACAACCAATTAACACCAGAGCGAGTTTTAAAGATGATCCATGTGATTAAACCCAGAAATCTGTAAGTTTTTTTTCCTTCTCAGTGCCTGGGAATTGCAACAATTCTGGCATTTCTGATGGCATCCAAATGGGATCCCAACCTCAAAACCACCCCACCCCCCATTTAATGGAGCACATCGATGCCTTTTGGCTCCAGAACTCAATCCTGAGTGCATTAATGAGGGCTCAGAGGATTTGGATCCATTAAGACAGGACAGATGAGTAATTCATATGAGTATTTGAGAAGGAGGGGGGAAAAAAAAAAAATCAACAAAATAGATCTGAGGTTAAAGTGGAGGCATCTGATTGCCAGCAAGAAAATTCGTAGTGAGTGGAAATTCAGAGTAATGGGTGTTTTGTAGTCCTCCAGGCGTGTGGATTTTGTAAAAATTAAATTAAAACCCAAAATTGGGTTTAATACCCAATACCAACAGACACAGCCACGCCGTGCAGGAGACAGACCTGCCTACACACACAGCTGAAGAGCAACAAAAAGAGCATCAAAAAGGGGAAAAAAAGGAGAAAAAAAGGAGGAAAAAAGGAGAAAAAAAGGAGGAAAAAGGAGGAAAAAGAAGAAAAAAAAGGTAGAAATAAAAGGAGGAAAAAAGGAGGAAAAAAGGAGGAAAAAAGGAGGAAAAAAGGAGAAAAAAAAGAGAAAAAAAGGAGAAAAAAATGAGAAAAAAATGAGAAAAAAGGAAGAAAAAAAAGGAGATATAAAAACGGAGAAAAAAAGCCGAGAAAAAAGCGAGAAAAAAAAGGAAAAAAGACGGTCGGGAAAAAAAGAGAAAAAAAGGAGAAAAAGGAGAAAAAAGCGAAGAAAAAAAGAGGAAAAAAGGCAGAAAAAAGGATCTTTTCATATTTAGTTATAGTATTATAAGTCTATATCATTATAGAATATATTTTATAGATAGTATAAATAACTATATATACTATATATAGTATTTATAATTATTTTTGTATTATTTTACTATACTCACTATTATTTTAGTATTTATATTATAGTATCCTAATAGATATTATTATAGTATAGTAGATTATATATAGATCTTATCTATATATTATATTATATTTTAGCATTATTTTAGTATTATTTTATTTAACTATTATTAGTATTTTTAGTATTTAGTTATATTTATAGTTAGTATTATAAATAGTACTATAGTATAGTAATCTATACTATAGTATTTATATAGTATATTATATTTAGTATTATTTCAGTATCTTTATATTATTTAGTATTATTTTAGTATTAGTTTAGTAAGTATATATTATAGATGTATTATAGAAGTATATATATTAGTATTATTATTAGTATATATAGTCTATTTTTATCTTTAAGTATTCTTTATTTTAGTATATTTAGTTATTTTAGTCCATATTTATTGTTAGAGATAGAAATGCACCTCCAGTATCCACTCACCTGCCAAAGGATTTCTCCTTCCTGGGTAGTGGAAGGACACCCCAATCCGTGTGGGAGTCACAGATCCACTCCAGGACAAACCTCCCTGCCCATTAAATCTCTGTTTCCCCCAAAACGTTTTAGCACGTGATGTTATGACATGGTATAGTTCTGGTTGGAAAAACTTGAGGATCAACGGGATGCAGTTGGCAAACACCAAATGCTGGGACACGTATTCAAACTGGGAAAGAGAAGGGAAATGGGGCAGAGTTAACTGGGATAACTGGGAGCTCTGACACTGGAAACACAATAATTCCTATTAGGAATACGAATAAATTCCCTATAAAGGAAATACAATTAATCTCTCTCTAGGAAATACAATAATTCCTATTAGGAAACACAATAATTCCTATTAGGAAATACAATAATTCCTATTAGGAAAATACAATTAATTCCTTTAGGAAACCACAATATTCTATTAGGAAACACCAAGAATTCCTATTAGGAAATACAATAATTCCTATTAGGAAATACAATAATTCCTATTAGGAAATACAAAATCTTATTAGGAAATACAATAATTCCTATTAGGAAACACAATAATTCCTATTAGGAAACACAATAATTCCTATTTAGGAAACACAATAATTCCTATTAGGAAATCAATAATTGCCTATTAGGAAATGGCAATAATTCCTATCTCAGTGAAACACAAATTCCTTTAGGGAATACAATGATTCCTTTACAGGAAATACAATAATTCCTATTAGGAAATACAATCATTCCTATTAGGAAACACAATAATTCCTATTAGGAAACCACAATTTAATTCCTATTAGGAAAACAATTAATTCCCATTAGGAAAAACACCAAATAATTTCCTATAAGGAAACACAATAATTCCTATTAGGAAACACAACAATTCCTATTAGGAAACACAATAACTCATATTAGGAAATACAATAATTTCCCATTTAGGAAACACAATTAATTCATATTGAAACACAATAATTCCTATTAGAAAATTACAATAATTTCCTATTAGGAAATTTAAAATATTCACTATTAGGAAACACAATAATTCCCATTAGGAAATACAATAATTCCTATTAGGAAATACAATAATTCCTATTAGGAAATACAATAATTCCTATTAGGAAACACATATTCCCATTAGAAATACAGTAATTTCCTATTAGGGAAACACAGTAATTCCTATTAGGAAATTACAATTAATTCCTATTAGTAAATAAATAATTCCTATTAGGAAACACAATAATTCCTATTAGGAAATGCAATAATAATTCCTATTAGGAAACACAATAATTCCTATTAGGAAACACAATTAGGAGGAGGAAACCTCACAGTTTAGCACTGGCTTGGGGGAATAAAGGAGAGAAATCACTTTGAAATGAGAAAAATGAGCCCAGAGACGTTGTGGGGAGAGACCCAGAACAAATGTAGGATTGTAAAAATGTGGGAGTTGGTTTCATTTTATCCAATCCAATACGTGGATTTATATTTATCCTCAGTTAAATATCAGTGGATTTTGGAACACTGAGGGATTTGTGGCTATGTGAAGCGGTTGAACAGGGATAATAAATTAGAAAGAAAACGCTCTTAATTGTTGACTTCACAGATGGGTAGAGAACTGGGCCACAGCTCATATTAGTCCTTGTTTTTATTAAGCAAGGAAAGCCCTGGAGTGGGAACAGTTTGATTCGGGTTGCCCATGCAGAAGGAACAAAAAATCACATTGGGAACAAAAATCAGATTCCATCCATGACCCAGTTGAAACTGGAGCCCCAAGAACGTGATCCTGCCAAAACCAGATTAGTGACCTCCCGGTGCCAAAACTAAACCCATATCTCCCCTTCGGCAGGACCACCCAGTAATAATCTGAGCCTAGTAATATGTACACTGCATCACGCATAAACCCTTCCAGATCTTCTATAGCCACGTTCTCGCCCAAGGGCGACTCCCAAATTTATAAACCATCGCCCAATTGAGCACACCCAAAATCCCAACATCACAATAAAAAGCATCCCTTACCACCGATTATGACCCTCTCCGAAAAATGATCACAGTACCAAAGACACCAGCTGAATATGCGCTCATCCACCACTCGACATACCACAATCACCACGGCCAGCTACACAAAAAAACCACAACCCCATACCATACAATGCACGCACCTACATACTCACACCTCCGAGAAAACAGCCTCTCTAGAGAACCGAAATAGAAGCTTCCACAAAACTTCACACTTGTCCCCACACCTCGCCTACCAAACGACCAAAACCTACCATCCTTCCGATAGTGGAGAGCATATGTGCCTTGAAATGAACACCACCCTCTCAAGGAGGAAAGATACGCGCGCAAAAACGCCAGCAGATAGAGAAAAAACAGAGACCCAGCTAAAATCTGCACACCTCATTAAAAACAACGATTTCTTATGGTGCTCTCCTCTGCAACACGTTACACCACCGCTCCGAAAAATGATCCGCGCCCCACACTGTCTACTTCCCAACCACCTCCAACACCCCAAATATTGCTCTGAACCTACCCAAAAATACGTCGTCAAATCCCCAGAAATCACCCGCTCCGAGAAGGCAAGCACCATCAAAAAACACCCCCCGGACATCCCGAGCCGCACCTGGGCGTGAATCCGCAGCAACGGCCCACGAAAAGATGCACCAATGTTGCTTCATGTTCATTGGATGGTGGTCTGTGATTGGAAATCAACTCCTTGCCAGGACCTTTGTTTGCCCTGGTACTTCCCATTGGCCGTCCATCGCTTACTCTAGATCCCTGGGGTGATGCCCCAAAAATAGGGTGAAAACCCCAGGCAGAGGAACACACCACGAAGCCCAGGATCCCCTGCAGACTAAACCCCTCCAGAGTGCCCCCAAACGTCGCGCCACTCTTACAGAACCACCCCACACGATCCCCATATGTGCTCACCCCCAGGCCCCACCACACCTGTACACACCGCCACCCAGACTGCCGAATATGGTCTCGCCCTGCTGAGAGAATACATACATGATCCCTCGCAGGTTCAGGACGCACTCCTCCAGATCCCCTCTACACCCACCCAAACAGGCACACCCCAGTCGTCGCGCAAAGATCCCCTTCCAACACAAAGCCCCCACCCAAAGGAGACTCTGCCGCTAGCACACAGCTCCTCCACAAGACACCACTACCCCATTTACACCCACCCACATTCCCAAAGTTGCTTCCCCCGAAAGTTGGCCCCTCAGGAAGCACCCCCCAAGAATCTCCAGTCCCCTCTAAGAAGAAGATGCCTCTCTATAATGACCCCCTCACAGCGCCCACCTTCCCAATGCCACACAGCCAAGAATTGTACGCGCTGCGAAATGAGTCCGACATCCACCAGGCAGATACAGAGGGAAATCTCCCCCACGCTACTTTCCTCACAAGGGCCCCCACACCCTCTCCCCAAAACCACTCCCACATATCCCTCCCAATTGCCTTCGAGGACACGCGCCCCTCGACAAGCCCACACACCGAGGGATACCCATCCACTTACCATTGCCCACCCTAAAAACACCCCACACAACAGCTCCTGCGGAGCCAGGACCCCCACAAGTACTAGGGTATTCCCCCCAGAATTCTACCAACCCACAGGACCCAACCACCGACCCATAGCGCCCAGACCGTCTCTCAGAGCGCACAACATGACCCACCCCCCAAGGAGCTATGCCACTATACACCCCACCTGCATGCGGCAACCGAGCCCCCCTAAAAGCCCACCGAGCCCACCCTCTCCACTCTTAAGCTTAGCCACTCCAGCACACTCCAAATTCAGTATGTCCGCCTCGTAGATGCTCTAGCAGACACATCAGGCCACCACGCCACTCTAGGGTAACCCCACACTTACCCCAATGATTAGACGCCCCTCGGAACACGCCTCACCCCACGATATATTACCCCTAAACCAGTCAACCAAGCCACACCCCACACAATCTCTTCGCCGACCGCCCCCCCGACACAACCAATCTTGATCATCCGCCCTGCTGAAGAAGTCCTGGCTGAAGGATCCCCTCGCCCAGGCCCCAATATAGAGGTGTACTCCCCTTGTTTATGCACCACCCACACGGCGCAACCACCCATGCGAGCAAGTTACTCGCCCACAATGCCTTCTCTCGAAGAAAGCCCCCCACACCAGCCAAGTACACCTCCCAATCTGAGAAGCCCCACCAGACCAAAGAGCTTTTTTCCCACCTTTGGTGCACACCCCCACACCCACCTGTACAGCCCACCTATATGATTGCTGCAGCCGCGCCAGCAGTGATTTAGATCCCTCGATATCTGCGGAGGAGGGTCAGGCCCCCCACCGAGACCACCACAGAAATCCCCCGTATTTCCCAACATAGTCCCCCCCAAAAGAGTACCCCACACCACACAGGATCACGTGGAACCCCCCTACAAAAAAGCCCCAGGAAATCCCCCATCCCTCACCCAGGAATGCCCCAACTGGACCACTACAGGACCACCCAATCCTGCGAGCCCTTCCCACAAACAGATCCCCCGCCTCTCACACCCACACGGACCACAAGTGCTGTCCACCCGAGCTGTTGAAAATCCTGGACGCACCCAAGCAGCGCATTTCCGATGGTCAGTATACCCACCCAACAGATCTCCAAATCTGGGGAGGCCCCGGCCCCTCAGACTCAGGAACACACCTGACTCTAACGACACGAGCAACCACCAGGATCCCCATTTTGAGGCAGCCCCTCCAAACCACACGCGATGACACCTCCCCAACTCGCGCTGAGCACCCCCAACAGACACACATCTCCCCAGGCTTTACATTCCACCCCACCAGAGCAGAGTGACTCCCCACCAGACAGGTCTCTGGGAGCGCCAGAGTAAAACCAAGGAACTCGCACGCCTCCTCCCAGCGCCCGTGCGAAGGCAGCTCGAGGATGCCGCCGGCCAATGTGGGTTCAGTAGAGAACCCACCAACACAACACACGAGAGCACGACCCCCCCCACCATCTGCGGGCTGACATCCCCCACGCAAGACAGAAGACGATCCCAGGGATCTCACCCCCGCCCCTAACACAGCTCAGCACCATCCAACCCCCGAGTTTCCGTCACAGCCCCTCTAGGGAACAGATCCGAACTGGGACCCGAGCGGCGCCCATTTCTGACACCCCCAACAGGGAGGTGCGCGCACCAAGTGTCAGATTGAGGCCACCCCAAAACATACTGACAGAAAATCACGCCACCTCTCATAACAAACCCTCCACCAACGAGAACCTCCCCCCTATCTCACCACACTAGAGAGCGATGTGCGCACCCCCTCCCAGCTATCCATCACCCAGCCCCTCCAAAACGAGTCACTGTCCCCAGTTGAGCCCTGGGCGTCCACAAGACGGGATCCGGCACCCCAATACACGGGCCAAGAGCACCAAGACCGATATACAGCCAAAACTGGGGTCAAGGCTCATAACATACCAAGATTTCCGTGAGAGCGAGCGCCCTCAAGGTGTACCTCTGCCCATTTAGCATGTACTCCCACCCATACAATCCCTGAGTGCGCGCACCCCAAACCTCGCCCCCCCCAGCAATTACACCACCTCAAAACAGATCCCCGCGCCCTTCTTCCTTATGCAGCGCAACTCCCCACAAAACTGTATCCCCCAATGGCTGGTCGCTCCCTCACCCAAGCACCGCATCCCCTCACCTTGGGTACATCCCCAAACAGATCCCCAGCCACCCAGTGTAGGGGGTTCACCCCAACACCACAAATCCACCACAGATCCCCCATTTACACCACAAGACTACCAACACCCAGAATTACTCCCACGCCGACCCCATTCATAAAACACCGCTCCCAAAAACAGAAAGCCCACACACATCATGAGCCACCTCAACACGTCCACTCCCACAAATTCCACCCACACCCCACAAGACCACGCATCTCTCACAACCCCCACAACCAATCCATTCAGTCTCCCCAACCACATTCCAAATACAGCCTCTCTCTCCTGCTCCTCTACCACATCGCTCCAAAAAACTCACACATGCCTCCAGGAGGTGGCCTCCTCCAATGCCAACTACGCTCCGGCTCGAGCGCAAGAACATTTCACCAAATCTTCTCCTCTCGCTGGTAAACAGATTCGAGCCAGGATGCTCTAGGAAGTGCAGCGCCAGTTGCTCTAGTCCTTTTCTTCTTAGAGAGGTAGAGGGTGAAGCCAGCCGAGCACCAAGGCCCGGGCGCGATTACCACGCATCCCCCAGAACCCCCCGCATACATCCCCCCAGGACCCCCAAATCTATACGCCGCGCACAGAAAAACCCCTGCTCGCAGTTGCCCCCCACCTTTGCCCGCGTGGAAGAGTGCCAGAGACAGACACAACAGTGAGTAATTGTTCTTTCTCCTGTTCCCAAGATTACCAGGAACCCCTATAGCCTGAAAGCAACCGCACAAGATCCCCGACGCCCCAGGACACCCTTCAAATACTCCCCAGAGCCCGAATCTCCTTCTCTACGAGACTCGCTCAGGCACCCACACCCAAATGTTCCCTTACTACTAGCGAAACCCTACTCAAATCTTCCCCCCAGAAAGGCACACCTCGACCCCCCCAACACCTATCCACCTGGATAGGTGCATGAGGCTCGCCCATAGTTTCTTCTTAGTGCAGAGCACCGATCATCCCCCATGAAGCCCCCAAGACTACCCTCCCCACCGCAACCTCCCCATTTCAACTTACGAACATCTCTCTCCATCCAATGCGCCTCTCACATATACCCTTCCTACCCCACAAACTGCGCCTCAAACCCACGCGACCACCACACCAAAGGAAAACCTGGTTCCCGCTACGCCAACCTCTTCCCCCACTCCCTTAAGCGCGTTACCTATACTCCCTCGCGGCAATGGCGCTCGAGAGACCCGCCCCACTATTGTATGCTAGACTTGTCCCCAGCCGTTGACCGCAATCACATCTCCAGTCCCTCCTCGAACACCAAACCTGACCCCACACCCATTGGAACCACTCCCCTCTTTCAAACCCCTGGCACTCCCATATCCCGACATCCTCGAATTACGTGCGCATGCGGCTTCTGCATTTTCACTCCCCTTCCGAGGCGACTCCTCTCACCGACTTTCCCCCCGGACCCCTATCACAAACAACCCAGACCCCCTGTTTCCAAACCATTTCACCACTTTCCCTGGAGTACCCCCGCATCACTCCTTCTCATATCTGTGGGGGGAAGAGAGTCTCGCCACTGGGCTGAGCGTAGTTCCGTTCTTCTCGTGCCTTCAAGAATACCTGACCCCAAAGCCACCCCCAAATTCATCCCACCCCCCAAAACCTGTCGACCCCCCATACCCATATCTAAAATCCCCAAATCCCTCAACCCCCCAAATTCCCTCAGAACCCCCCAGAAAGGCCCCCAGGACCCCCCCACCTTGCCTGGAAGGTGCAGAGCAGGCCCCGTTCTTCTTGGCAAGAAAAGTAACCCAAACCCCACAAAACCCTCCAAGACTCCCCAAACCCTCCAAATTCCCCCCAGACCCCCTCGGACCCCCAAATTCTTCCCCTGAGGACCCCCTCCAAATCCCCTTCAGGACCCCCCAAATCCCCTCAGGACCCCCAAATCCCCCCCAAATTCCCCCCACCTTTCCCTGGAAGGTCAAGCAGCCCGTTTTTCTGGCAGAAAGTGACCCCAAAAGGCACCCCTAGACCTCCCCAAACTCCCCCCCCAAATCCCCTCAGGAACCCCCAAATCCCCTCAGGATCCCCCAAATTTTTTCCCCCAGGACCCCCCAAATCCCGCCACCTTTCCCTGGAAGGTTGGCAGAGCAGCCCCTGTTCTTACTGGCAGAAAGTCCCAAAGCCCCCCAAAAACTCCCCCAAAAGCCCCCCAAACCCCCCAGGACTCCCCAAATCCCCTCAGAACCCCCCAAATCCCCCCCCAAAATCCCCCCACCCTTGCCCTGGAAGGTTGCAGAAGCAGCCCGTTTTTTGGAAGAATGGAGTGGAAGAGGTTGAGCAGGTCCAGGTTGGGCAGTTGCCCATTGAGCCCCTCCACGGCCACGTCCACGCTGGTGGGACAACGTCCGTTTGCTCAGCTTTCCAGGGGCCAGCGCACTGGATGGCACCGGCCCGGCCCGGGAACCCCCCAGAGTGGAGATCTGGAGAGAGAGACCCCAAAATAACCCCAAAATATCATAAAATAACCCTAAAATAACCCCGGAGTGGAGATCTGGAGAGAGAGACCCCATTAGAGACCCCAAAATAACCCCAAAATATCATTAAAATAACTTTAAAATATAACAAAATCACCCTAATAACACCAAACCACCCGGAGTTGGAGATCTGGGGAGAGAGACCCCAAAATAACCCCAAAATATCATCAAATCACCCTGGGAACCCCCCGGAGTGGAGATCTGGAGAGAGAGACCCCAAATAACCAAAAATAAACCCAAAAAATATCATAAAAATATTTCATAAAATAACCCCAATCCTTCCCGTTGCTCAGCTTCCAGGGCCAGCGCAGGCCTGGAGCACGGCCCGGCCAGGAATCCCCCAGAGTGGAGATCTTGGGGAAAGAGAGACCCCAAAATAGTCCTAAAATATCATAAAATCACCCTAAAATAACCCCGGAGTGGAGATCTGAGGGGTGGGATCCCATTAGAGACCCCAAAATAACACTAAAGTAACCCAAAATACCATAAAATCACCCTAAATAATATCTGGCACGGAGACCCCAAAATAACCAAAAAATAACCCTGCAACAACCCCAGAATACACACCTGGGGAGAGACCCCAATAACCCCAAATACCCAAAATAATCCAAAAAATAACCCCAAATAATGCCAAAAATAAACCTCGAATGGATATCTGCAGGAGAGACCCCAAAACAACCCTAAAATGACCCAAAATAACCCAAAATGACCACAAATTCACCCAAACAACCCCAAACCCCAGGATGGATATCTGGAGGGTGGGATCCCATTAGAGACCCCAAAATAACCCTAAAATAACCCTAAAATAACCCCAAGATACCCCAAAATAACCCCAAATGACCCAGTCCATCCCAGTCCCATCCCAGTCCATCCCAGTCCATCCCAGTCCATCCCAGTCCCTCCCAGTTTCCATCCCAGTCCATTCCCAGTCCATCCCAGTCCATCCCAGTCCATCCCAGTCCCATCCCAGGTCCATTCCCAGGTCCATCCCAGTTTAACCCAAATCCCAATCCCTAGTCCATCCCAGTTTTATCCCAGTCGCATCCCAGTTTTAACTCAATCCCATCCCAGTCCCATCCCAGGTCCATCCAGTTCCCATCCCAGTCCATCCCAGTTTATCCCAGTTCCATCCCAGTCCATCCCAGTCCCATCCCAGTCCCATCCCAGTCCATCCCAGTCCATCCGAATCCATCCCCAGTTTATCCCAGTCCAGTCCCAGTTCCATCCCAGTCCCATCCCAGTCCCATCCCAGTCCATCCAGTCCAATCCCAGTTTATCCAGTCCCATCCCCAGTCCCTCCCAGTCGCATCCCAGTCTCACCAGTAAGGTTCACATCATGGTACCCCTCCAGCCAGGCCTGTGTCCCCAGCAGATCGTGCTCCGTCACCAGGAAGATCAGATCCTTGGCCCAGTAAATCTGACCTGGGGACACGGGGATACTGGGAGAACTGGGAGGGACTGGGATGGGACTGGGTATGGGACTGGATGAGAACTGGGATGGACTGGATGGGACTGGGATGACTGGGTATGGGACTGGGATGGGACTGGATGGACTGATGGGACTGGGATGGACTGGAGATGGGACTGGGAGTGGACTGGTGATGGGACTTGCGGATGGACTGGGAGGGGACTGGGAGGGGACTGGGAGGGACTGGGATGGACTGGGATGGACTGGGATGGGACTGGGAGTGGACTGGGAGGGACTGGGATCAAACTGGCATGGACTGGGATCAAACTGGCACTGGACTGGGATCAAACTGCATGGACTGCGATCAAACTGGGATAACTAGGAATGGGGATACTGGGGATATGGGGAGAACTGGTGGACAACTGGGGTGGACTGGGATGGGCACTGGGATGGACTGGATGGGCACTGGGATGGACACTGGGAGCACGGCTGGATGCGACTTGGGATGGGCCACCTGGGACGGGCTTCTGGGATTGGGCAGGGGCGGCCCAGGTTCTACATTGAACCATCCTCTACTCTCT
>VKON01003681.1:0-15556 GCA_009741485.1 Malurus cyaneus samueli
AACAAGGGCCAGGGCCGGGTCCTGCCCTGGGGTCACAACAACCTCAGGCAGTGCCACAGGCTGGGGCAGAGTGGCTGGAAAGCTGCCCACAGGAAAAGGACCTGGGGGTGCTGGTGACAGCGGCTGAACATGAGCCAGGGTGTGCCCAGGTGGCCAAGAAGGCCAATGGCATCCTGGCCTGGATCAGCAATGGTGTGGCCAGCAGGGCCAGGACAGGGATTGTCCCCCTGTACTGGGCACTGGTGAGGCCACACCTCAAATCCTGTGCCCAGCTCGGGGCCCTTCACTTAAAAAAGGTCACTGAGGTGCTGAAGTGTGTCCGTGCAGGGCAACACGTCTTAAAAGCTTTAGAACACATCATATGAGGAACACTTGTGAGAGCTGGGTTTGTTTAGTCTTGATAAGGCTCAGGGTGAACCTCATTGCTCTCTACAACTGCCTGGAAGGAGGCTGCAGTGAGGTGGGGGTTGATCACTTGTGCTGTGCCTGTAGTCAGAGGACAAGAGGAAATG
This sequence comes from Malurus cyaneus samueli, assembly GCA_009741485.1. Classification (NCBI taxonomy): domain Eukaryota; kingdom Metazoa; phylum Chordata; class Aves; order Passeriformes; family Maluridae; genus Malurus; species Malurus cyaneus. The sequence goes on from VKON01003681.1 coordinate 513, forward strand.
ACCTTAAGCTGAGACAGGAGAGATTCAGATATTAGAAAAACTTTTGTCACTGTTAGGATGGTCAGATATTGAAACAGTTTGGCCACAGAGGGGGTGGAGTCACTGTCCCTGGATGCGTATAAGAGACATCTGGATCTGGTGATGTTTTTAGATAGTTTAGGAGTGACAGGGGTAGTGCTGAGAGGATGGCTGGACTGGATGAACTTGAGGGTCTCTTCCAACTTTTACAGTTCCATGACTCTTTAGATGTGACTGGTCACAGGTGTAGTTGTAGTCTTGTTTGACAAGATGCTATGCAGGGACCAATATTTTACTATACTAAGCTTTTGGTCTTTATTTGAAATTAAAGCATAAGCAGTGAGTGGACCATAATTTACAGCCAAACATCCTGAGAAAAGTAAGCTTTAGGATGCAACTCTTCTACCTTTACCACAGTTTTTGTGAAATACTTGTTTTAATCTTGGGATCTAATAGTCATTTTGATGTTCTGTGATCTATTGCTTGGTGAGTCTTCCCCCATTAAAATAAAATTTTGCCTTTCTTTATATGAAACATAATATGAAATATATATTGTGTCTGTAATGCATATTAGAGACCCATGGAATATATGAACTGGTAAAATTAGATCCTCAATTATGTTTTGTGAAATTGTTGAAACATATAACACATTAGGATATTGCAGAATATTTAAAACAAAAATTGCAGAAGTAGGTTCTGCTGGTATCCAAATGACAGCACTAATTCCTGGAGGCCAAAGTCTGCATGCTCCCTCACTATTAACTGTTAACCACCTAAATCTGTAATGGGAAATTACAGTTAATATTGAAATGAATGTATTACAGTCTCTATTTACTGGGTACATGAGCAACTCAATTGAACTGACACTTAGGTGAACCGTGCCTTGGCAGCGTGGGCAGGAATGGATCATCTCCAAGGGTCCCTTCCCACTCTAGCAGTTACATGATTTTGTAATTCAAAAGACTTCTGGTTTTGGTCATCTGAGACACACCTGTTACTTAGTTCTGTTGTTAAACAAAAAATGTGGTCTTATTTCAGAGGCATAAGTGAAATAATTTTTCTCTCAAAATCAACAGCACAGCAGTCCAAAATAGCTATATAAAAATGAAAGCAATTCAGATATATTTGTAACAAGAAAACAAATTTATTGATTTTAAAAGACAAGACACAATTTTGTTTTGAAAAACACAAGAAAGCTAGCCTGAGTTCAAGTCTGAAATATTCAGAAAAATCCTACTGTCTTTAGTATGTTCCAGTCATTTTTTTATACAACACACTAAAAGTTAATATCCCAAAGGACAGACGGCATTTTTTGAATTAACTCTGTTTTTATAGTTGATATTCAGTAGGACGTCTTCCTTCTCATGTCTCTCTGAATTTCTGTCAGGCATTCGAGCACATTCTCTTACTTGAGGATCGCAATAGCAACGACACAACAAAAACGCAACGACGATCTTCCGTGGTCATCTCTGAATAATTTCACTTTCTGCTGCAGTGGAACACACAGTCACATCTGCTCTCTGCTTATGGGTGATCCTACCCAGCACTCGAAGACTCCCTACTGCTCTGCACATTAAAGTATCTTAAGAACTAAATTTTGCAACGACTATGACATTATGTTGAGATTACTTTGACTGTACTTCGAGGAAAGACTGCCGTATAGTGAATTTTTCCACCAACTTTTGCTTTAGAACAGAGAGGTGGTTAGATAAAATGGAATACTGGAGTTGTGATGGAACTCCATACCAAATCTGCTTCAACTAGGTGTATTCTCTCTTAGTACGGCGAATGCCAAAATCATGACTTCTGTGCACAAATTGCTTTTACGAAGGACTATCTATGAAGAGAAATCATAACTGCTTACTAACCACACCACTACAAATCATTGTTAGTGTTTATTTTATCTAGTGCGGTACTTACTTGCTATCTACGTTTACAGATTTGTCTCTAATACATAAAACTGCAACAGATCCCTGATAAGTTAGACACAGAGTTGAGATCGAGAGCACATTCAAGAGACGAGACCGTGCACTGCTTTCTTTTCATTCTGTTCTTATTGCTCCAACGCACAGGTGCTTGACCAAGCCATTCGCAATTTTGCAAAAAGCCTTGAAGGTCTGGCCAAATGCCATGAACAATATTCACAAGGGATGATACAAACCAAGGTAGATGAAACTGTTGCAGTATTGTTCTTGAGCAGTGGCAAACCAAGCGGACATTAGCATCTAAAAGGAGAGCATTGTAATTTAATACTAAATTTCTTGCCTAGCATCAAGCCTCATAATGGGAGAGGAAATAACATTATTTGATCTGTTATGTGGTATACTTCAAATATGAGAAACTCGTTAATATAAACCATTAAAAGAAAGTAAAGATTTGATCTGTAGAAATTAATGTATTGGAGTACAATATTTAAAAAAAATTTCTTCATAGGTTGCCGCTGTAAGTGCCTTTGCCCAGACTACTGCGAAGATACACATCTCTTAATCACCTGGCTCAAGCGGCTCGTGCTGTGCGTTCAAAATACTTCTCCAAATCAACCAGATCGCTCAATGATCTCAACCGTGTTGATTTTGCCAATGTTCAGGTAAAATTTAAGTTTTGAATAGGCAGGGATTTTTCAAGTGTTTATTTCTCTATGGTTTTGAGCATTACTGGTGAGGTGTCATTCTGTCAAGAAAGTAAAGTGGGAATAATGTTGTTCATTCATATATACAAGTTCAGTACAAATGTGACAGCTAATGCTTTAGGAAGAGTAAGAGGCTCAGAACCATTATCGTGTTTCTAATTTACTGTCCTAAGTGCACATACTCTTCCAATTGCTATGCAAATGAGAGCAACTATTTTCTTTTAATGGGGTACCATGAATTGTGTCTCAATAATAGCAAAAATAATATTTACAATTAGATCCTGGTGCCATGAGTATGTAAGGCTCGTGCCATATGCTGAATGACTCTTAAAGTTACTGAATCCACAGCATTTTCAGTAGATTGTCTCCTTTATTTAAAACCCCATACCATTAGTATTTTCATCTTAAGTGCCTGTGCTAAATTTACAAAGATCTCGCTGATTAATGGCTTAGATTAGTATGGTTAGAACCTATATCACCCCAAGTTCATATTTTCACTAAGATCAATTTCTCTATACATGTTTCTGCCTCTTGTCTGAGGAAAATTGCTTTTGTCCTTTTGGCCAGAAAAGTCAAAGATTTCAGATTCCTGTTAGTTGTCTCTTTCTGTCCTGCCTTTGTGAATGAATGTTTTAACATACTTGTTAATATTCTTAACAGAAGTCAGTCAGGAGAATCTTGACAAAGATACAATATATTAAGTACAGCAATATGTTGAGTATGGTAGAGAGTCTGTGAATGAGGTGTTAATTTTGCATATGACAGCTAGAGTTTAAATGGAAATGATTTGAAGTTGTGAGCTGTCATCTTCTCTCATTTTCTGAATTGAACAGTTACTTTATTTAAACTTGGTAACACTGACTAAATTTGCTGATTATTGCATGCATAGAGCATTTCTCCATTTGTGTGCAGCTTATGTGTCTTTAAGTAATGTGTAATCTATTACTGTCTAGCGTCAGCAAACGGAAACAATCCTGGTTGCGTACGAAGTTTCTTTTATAAAATGATATAACAGGATTTTTCTTTAAGCTTAACTTCTTCAGAAAATAGGATAATTGCACTTGATTTCTCACTACTTCTTTTATTACTTTAGCCCCTCACATTTGACTCTTCTTCTGCTTGCCCTGCTGAAATCCCAGAAAAAATGACAAGTTACAAGTATTTCAGTAGAAAAATTGATGAAAGTAGAAAGCCTTTTTTGCAAACGAATGTGAGGACAACCACACAAACTTTTGTTGCTTTCAATGTTTTCATTTGATCTCTTTACTTGATGTCTGTTCTTTTATGCTATGTTTTCCCACCTATTTGTTTTCAACAAAATTACAATAGACTAAAAACTACTTTGAGTAATGTCTAGTAAGTAAGGTACTGTCCTTTTCATCCACTGATAGCTTAATCTTTGAGATACAATTACATTCTCTGCTTTGGCTTATGTATTGTCAATTCAAGAGCTGCCATGTGCTATAACAGGACAGGCTTCCTGGGTGTGCCAGTGTGATGACAACATGGTTCAGAGACTGGAAACCGATTTCAAGATGACTCTTCACAGCAGAGCACTCTGGAGCAGTGGGCTGCCTGGCTTGATAATGTAATGATGCAAGCATTGAAACGTATGAAGGAAGACCCAGCTTTCCTAAAGCAGCACGGCAATTTCTGTTAAAATGGTCTTTTCTACAGGTAGTATTTAATAGACTTTAAAACATTCTAACCTTTATTTCCGAGTTTTGCATCATACTAGATTTTACAAGTGTAAAATCAAAACAGTGGCTTAGTACATCACGAAAACATGGGGGTTTTCAGATACTGTTGTTATGAACCTTGACCTCTGGGCTATCAGCAAATTACAAGCACCTAAATGACCTTGTTATTGTTTTAAAGGTCATCTGAAAATGAATGGACATATAATTTTAAAAAACTACATAATTATTAAACCACTATTTAGTAATACTTACTACAACAATGTGGCATCAATGTTTATTCAGTAAGAAAGACAAAAGCTGGTTTTAATGTGTGAAAAGACAGGCATTCCAGATATCTGCTTATTGAAACAGTTATCAAGTAAACCTTGTTCTTTGAACATGCCTGTATAACTGCTTGCTGAAGACACCAAAATTTCTTGATGTAGTATGACCACACAAGTCTGTTGTTTTTGAATTTTTAAGTTTCAAGCGTTTAATAATTTGCTTTTTTAATTAATTAATTAATTTAAATTAATAAATAATTAATTAAAAACTTTGTCCTGGAAAGATTGACACAACAGACACTATTTAAGCAACAGCTTCTTTAAAATCAAATAGTTTTCTTACCATTTTAATTTCAACAAAATTTCTTTCAACTTAAGTTTTACAGTTGCTCAGTTATTGGTAGTTATGCTAGGTCAAAACCAAAACCAACCCAGTCTAGTTATTTCTTACGTGGTGTCCAGCAGTACCTTTGGAGAAAGGAGAGAAGCAGTGACTGCCCTTTCCTGGTCATCTTTTCCTGAAGATACCATAAATCAGATTTGTGGATAATGTTGCTTTTGAGATATTGGTTTTAAGGTGAAACTTCTGTCTACATGGTTAAATGTTAAAATGGCTGTGATATAAAATATAAATTGGTTTTTTTTTATTTCATAAGCTCAATGGTGATTCGGGATTTAACCTTGCGCAGTGGCTGCTGCTTTGGCTCTTTTCATCTGATCCGCTTGCTTTATGATGAATACATGTTTTACTTAGTAGAACATCGTGTTGCTCAGGCAACAGGAGAGACACCTATTGCAGTTATGGGAGAGGTAAGATAATGTATAAGAGACTAGACTGATAGATTTAGTGATGAACTGGTGAAAATGTTTTTGCAAATTTTTAAGCATGTTTGTAGAATGGTAAGATCTGCAGGATAAAATAAACTGAGTTGCTAATATATACAGTAGTTTCAATCTTGTTTCACTGGTTCATTGTCAGAGTACTAAATCACATTGAATTCTAAATATTAGTTATTTCTAAATGAACTTGCTCTTTGACAAATCTGCACACAAATTCATGTGCATCGTTTGTAAAATGGTGATCAACACAGAACCATTTTCCAGTTTTGACAGCTGAATATTTTATGTGAAAATAAAAAGAGACACAGTAATAGGAAGCATTACTTCTGTGGATCTGTTTCCATGCATTTGCACACATTCCGAATTCCCAACAAAATGTATATCTCTCTTTGACTTAAGAAGGCTGGTTTACATGCAGAAATTTTGTCTTGTACAGTATTGTTCAGATACATGAAACAAAACGCAGTGCAGACATATATAGAGCTCTGCAATACATAAATTTTTCTACTGTTGTTTCAAAGATTATTGGTTTAAAAAACAGGTCTGAAGTCTCAATTCATAACAATTTTTTATACCATCTATGGCATCTAAAAGGCAGATCTCTTCTTTCCAGTAGTTCATCTGACCTTTTATGTTGAGTAAGACAGTAAGGAAGCATAGAATTGTTACCAAAGGATTACTTTTCAAAAGTGCTGGAAAATGGATTTATTTGAAAACACACTAAATTGTAAATTAGGATGGATTTGTTTACATTTTTACACTTGAGTGTCACTGTATCATGTTCTGTGTTACCTATAAAGTGCAATTTTTCCTGCTGATTGCCATCAGTTGTCATTCTTCCCACAAAATATATTGATATGCTCATTAAATGCTATAAATAGGTTATATACTTTCAGAGAAAATTGAAAGATGTCTCACCTTTCTTTGTCAAATCATTTTATAATCATGTGTCATGGCGCATTCAAAAAAATGAAATAATGTTTTACTTAGGTAGAAGACCCACCATCAGTATACATGCCTCTTATATTTCTTGCCTTACCAGTTGCAGAAACTACTACACAAGTGCACGTTACTGCATTCTTGCGCAGGCAGACTTAATATGTTAGACATAAATGTAGCATAGGGTCTTCAAAAAGTTTACTAGACTGAAGATTGAAATACTATGAGGAAGTAAGAACTGCAAAATTTTGGAGGTGAGGGGCAGAATAGAAGTAATGCATTAAATGCATGCTTCTTATGTTTCTGCGTATTCAATGGCTGTGACTGAAATAAAATGAGGAAGACTACAGTCCAACAAACACTGTAAAGCAGTATAACTGGTTCAGCTAAGAAGCATTCTCATACTTTTCCTTTCTTCTTCTACCCGGACACAGGTATTGGCAAAATTCTTGTGGATGAGACTGGTATCATCATTTATGGTTAGAAATGTATCTGTCTTAAACAATGTGTTCCTTGCATTTGGTATCCATTGGTGGCTTTTTGCTCTTCTGAATTTCACATAAGAGAGAAGGGGGAAGGAGAGGGAGGAAGGTTTCTAGCTTATACACAGCTTCTTTTAAAAGGTTTGGATTTTGATGTCAATCAGTTATCATATTATAAACCCTTCTCAGCAGTGCCTTTCATCTACTTACAGATAGATTAGAAACACTGTGACACACCTTCATTTTTGTTCCAGCACAATTAGAATGGTGCCTAGGAAATTTTAAAAAGAGCTTTTTGTTAAAATATTGGCACTTCAGAATGCATATCTATTATAATTTATGGCTTTCTAAACCACAGAATAGCTCACTTCAAAACAACAAAGGCCTTGATGAAGCAATCTTTAAAAAAGGTTGTACTGCTCCATTCTGGTTTTGAGGGTTTACTTAGTTGATGATTGTCTTAATAAGCATAAGACTGAAATGGAATGGGAAATTGCTCTGCTGTGAATGTGGCTGCATTTAAGATCATGCATTTGAATGCTACCATCAACCAGTGGAGCACAGATTTCCTACATCACAGATGTTCTAAGTTCATATTTGCTTAAGACTGTATCCAAGTTTTTTTTTTTATTTTGCAGTTTGGTGATTTAAATGCTGTGTCCCCTGGAAATATGGATAAAGGTAAGCATTTTAGTATTTCCAGGGTATAATTCTGCATAGAGCTAACGTGTCTCTGAGCAAAATAAATCCTTTGCAACACAGTCCATCAGAATTTAAAGCTGTATCATCCTCTAAAGTGTATGTATATATTGTATGGACATATTGATATAATACAATAGCTATGTATGTAATATGTCGCATATAAAAATGCCTGGAATATTGTAGGTTTGTTTTAAAATAAGAATATTTTTAAAGATGTTTGTATTGTCATGAAGAAATATTCCAATTTTTATGCAAAATTTTGTTATATCTAATAGGACGAGAGAGGGTAACAGCTGTGGGAAGAAAAACAAGAGTATGCTTATGGATGTTGAACTGTAGTGAATGTTTTGCTAACTTAAGAAGCAGAACTGTATGCAAGTAGTCAGGGAGAAATTGGTGCCTTAGAATCTCATCATGCTTGTTTAACATGCATTCTTATACTGACCATTGAGTGATTTGGGGTGACTGGACCATAGAACACTTGACTAGTAAATATAACAATGTCAAAATTTGGGATCAAGTCACCACAACTTTCCTTGCCTCAGTTTTCCTGTCTGTCTTAGAGTAACAGCTGTTGTTCTGTGTTTAGAAAATGTGGCAGTTTCCAATATGAGTATGTTTGTTAGACTTTTGAGATTGCAGTTATTTTTTCCACATCAACAGTACAGCTGTCATCAACAGTTCAAGTGATCAAATTTGAGTCTGAGATAATAGTTGATGGTTTTCCATTAAAATTTCAATTTACAGTTTATGGTTTATCAGATTGTTCCCCTGTATTTATTTTCAAAAATAAAGAACCTTGTTTTTAGAAGCTTTACCCTTTGTGGTAGTTACATGGTGGTTCTTTGTGCAGAATGAGGGCAGCGAAGTTGAAAGTGAAATAGATGAAGAGCTGGATGAAAGTGGAGAACCACAAGCCAAGAGGGAGAAAACTGAGCCTAAACCAGGCATTCCAGGTGGGCTGCATGCAGCCAGTGCTTGAGACTGGAGTACAGCAGAACCTCCTGAACCCAATTCATAATGAGCACATTGTTGCAACTACTCAGACTATAAGACAATGCAGTGCTACTGAAATACATATACTGGCAGTCTAATGTGAAACCTCCCCTGGCCTCCGAAACACGCCCCATTGCATTAGCCCGCTTAGGTTTAATATGAAAAAAAAAGAAATAAGTATGGGTTACTGTTGTCAAATGTACTGTTCTGATCACTATTTTGTTGGAGTTGGTTAAATGGAATGGGTGGTATGTATTTTGCCAGGTCTGTTTAAAAACAAAAAAATTTTGTAAACTAATCATTTTATGTTGGCCGCTCAATAGGAAGAGGTTCTTTTGTATCAAATGCAAGGAAAATTTTGCAAAGTTTAATATTAATGTTTGTCCTCATATAATAATTTAATTTTTTCATAGTTTAAAAAATATTTTAATGTTAATTATTAGTTATGCTGATTTCATATAGATAGGTTTTTAATTAGATGCACTTCTGTGAAATATCAAAAGAACTATTTTCTTTGATTTACACTGGAGGCATACTATATTTGAACAGCAAGAGTATCAAATTTGTTATAAAAGGTGCTTTTCATCGTACTACGAGAAGACACTATTTTGATAAAATTGTGAGTATCAGGGGGATTTTTTTGTAATAATGCTGGAGGGTTGAGAAGAATCTCCTAGTTTTCTTTCTGTGAGGAAGAAGCTATTTAATGACAGAACTGTAACAGAATGTGGTAATCTGTATGGCATAAATTACCTAATTATCTGAACATGATATAAACAATGCAAGCTTCATTTAAAATCAACAGTTTCAGATATTATTTGCATACCAGTGTCCTCTGTCTGAAGACTACTGATTCTATATGTGAAGGCCACTGAGCAAATGCTTTTGGTTGTTCAGTGGCACTGTAGTTGTTAGAAACTGAAGCTAAAGAAGTGACTTGATTATTGTTAATTTTAAGTGTATGTGCTACTTATGCTGAACTGGAACTAAGGAAAACATTCCATTTGGATGACTTTCTTCTATTCCAGGTCTTTTCCTACTAGTGTTTCAATCCGCTGCTCTTAGAAAAGATGATTTATAGAATGCAAGGAATGTAGCAACCTGCATCATTTTCCTTTCAAAAACATTTCCTTGTTGTTAAAGTGGATTTAAATTTTTACAAAAATTAGACAAGGCAGTGTAACTGGCACACCTCACTTGTACTTATTCCCAATTGGTGTATAATTTGAATAGGTGGCTAGATGGACCATTGCCATTTAAGAATGTACATCAGGGATCATTGTACCTCGGCTATTACATGGTGCCTTAAACAGAACTGAAGCTAAGACTTAATACTTTTTGTTATTCTTAAACTTTAAATTAATTCAAACAAGGTGTGCCTGTCATTTTCAAATTCCCTAAGAAGTAAGGACAGGTTACATAGCCTTCAAAAGAATAAAAAGATTTTTTTATTATTAAATGATTTTAATATCCCTCTAGAATGACAATAGACCTATTTTTTCTCGTTTCTAGCTGGATTTCACTTTAATACAAATAAAATTTGCTTGGGGAATTTGGAAAGCAAAACTAGCTTTAATATCCAACTTCAAATGTCAAAATAGATTGACCATAGTCTCAAGCATGATTATATATTTTCTAAACCCTTGCCTACTTTTAATTTTAAAAACTAAAAAGAAAAAAATGAGGCAGGTACATAATGCAGTGCATGTTTTCAATTTCTATATTTTGTGGTGTATCAGCCAGATACTACATCTTAAGGGTTAAATAATATCATTTATAGAGACCATATTAATTGACATTAAAGAACTCGAGTTTTCTCAACAAACATTTCATTATGCAGACACATGAATTCGCTACACTAAAATAATGGAATTACATAAGAAAAAAGCCAAAAAGTGAACAAAATCACAAAAATATCAACTTACAGAAAAGTCTTTGATAAAAAAATTACAGTTTTTTAATTCTTGTTTATCTAGTGTTCGTGAAAATTACTTTTAAAGTTCTACATACCAAATGGAAGAAGAGCATGTAAAATGGAAGTGTATTTATAGCAAACAAGTTTGTTGCTAGAGTTTACATATGCTCCAAATACAGCTGCACATAAACTAAAATGTCCTAACATTACTGGTGCACAAAAATAAATTTTATTCCTTTGCAGAATTGTGGACCCCATCAGCTCATTCTGTGTAGGCATAATTCCTACTAATGTCAGTAGATGGTTTTGCCTAAGTAACAAGTAAAAGTGAGGTTTATATTCATAATTTCTAAACTCATAAATGCACTGAATCTCATTATAGATTTTGTTGTCACATATATCGCTCAGTGTGTCCTGATTTTTCCTTAGAAATCAGGCACATCTGTACCTTCACCAAAAATGCTAAAACTAAGCTGTGATAAATATTTACTCCCCTTCATTGTGCATTATAGATGTTACAAGTAAAATAAAGTGAAATAATTCAACTTTTTTTCATTTCAGCTTTTTTTTTAATATGTAGTACTTGTTTTAATTTTTGTGTTGGTTTGTGTTTTCTTATTCTTATCCTTTATTGGTTTGATGTTGAATTTTGTTGTTGCTGAAAAAAAGTACAATGTAAAACGTAATCTAGTTTGCTAAATATTGTGGGACTTCAGTATCTTTCATTATTTAGCTCCCCACTCCACTCAGTTGTTCACAAAGTGAAAAAAAAAAAACTGGACAAAAATCTGAATACAAAAATATGGATGTATTTCATAGCTTCTAAAACAAGAAGTTATCAAAAGAAATTGGAAATATCCCAGGTTCAGAAAACTGACTGGAGTCTGTATTCTTATCTTTAAATTCTGAAGATTTTGCCAGATTTTTTAGAGCAACTGTTTACTGTGTTGTAAACTTAGAGATTTGGAGGTCTTTTGTTTTGTTTTTGCTGAAATTTTAATCAAACACTTAGATAAAAACATTTTGCACACTCTTGCTGTTTAATAGTTGGGTTTTAGTAACCATTGAAGTAGAGAGATATGAATACCTCAGTGTGTATTCTGTAACGTGTAGTGTGCGGCTGCATTGCCACACCAGCTCTGAAGACTGCTGTCAATACTATGGAGAGGTGTAGTAATGTATCCACAGGGTAGACATTAGGAGAGTTGACATGATTATGTGTTTTATCTAATCTTGAAATGGAATCCAGAATAATTGTTTTAGAGGCATTTCCCCCCATTAGCACAATAGCTCAGTGAAGAGTGTGGGGGAAGAAGTCTTGTTGAACTACCTTTTCAAAGCACAGGGCCCAATTTTCAAAAGTTTTAATTTGTTTAAAATGTTCTGGTACATTTTCATCTTCCTGTGGTAAATCAGTTTTAAAATATACTTTTTTTCCTTTTTTTCACTTTTTTCCTCTGTACTGTAGCATGTTCTAAGCACCTTCATTTTTAAAAAGTTCCATAAAGATTTGGAAAATAGATGTTAAATTATTCACTTATAAATTATGATTTACAGCATTACTGCCTTTAGTTCAAAAAATAAGAAAATAATGTTGTCATTCAGGAATGCATAGGTCTATGTACCAACGTAGTTAAAGCGAGGTATTTTTAAATATCTGAAACACTTTTTCTTTAAACTTGTTTTCCCTAGGAAAAATGATCTGATATTTTTATCATTCTCACCAATTGAACATCTGCAACTGTTTAAAAACAAAACATGTTAGAGATGCACTGCAATCCAATTTAATTCAGAATGCTTTTACAAAACAGAACCAACCACTGAGAGCCATAAACGTGCTGACAAAACCCCTAGATTTATTAGTAATATAAGTATACAACAAATAATTTCAGAGTTCAAAATACTAATTTGAGAGAGCAAGAATAATTTCTGAAAATTGGGCCCCTTGTCAGACTAACAGGGACATGCTCTTTGTATATGGTTAAAGCAAATTGATACATGGCATTCTAGTATCTCTGTAATTTGTTTGATGATTTAACACTGACAATAAAAACTGGAATGAAGCATAAACACACAGTGCTTAATTCTAGTATTAGGAAATTAATTTGATATAATGCCTTGCATTAACCCTTTGAGCATTGTAAGTAACATGATGGGGACAAAGATTTTTAGATAATTTAATTAGTCCACTGAGCATATACTTTGAAATAGCTTATAGTGTTGTAAAGTTTTTTTTAAATTATGTCTAAAGTAAATACTTGCATACTATATGGGATGTTTTTTATTAATAGGGGGCTCAGTAGATGTAGGCAAATATTCATTGCCATTGATGTGTACTGTCTAATAGAAAACAGTACTTCAGCTCCCTGTTTTCATATTTGCATATATATACAAAGAAAATCAACATGATTCTATCAGATAGGAAGTTGTCTACTTTAAGATGCCTTTAGAAGATAAAGGTTTAGAAAATATATTCAGCTATTTTGAAAATCTGAGATAGATTAGTATTGGAATACACTGGTACTGTAAGAGAAATCTTTAGAATTAAAAGAAGGTTTAGTAATAATAAATTTTGCAGAATATTAGATGTGTTTGCATTGAAATTTTTGGCAGTATTGTGAGAAACAGGAACAAAAGGTGCACAATTATGGTGATATTCCTTTTAAAACTCAGTCACTGCGTAATAATGACTAGCTAGAAGATGAAGGTGTTTTATTAAATTTCACATACAAGGTACAGTTTGTTTAGCCATATTGAATGTCAGAACCTTAAAAGCAACCTAGAAATTGCACGAGCAAATATTTTTAAAAGTCCCTTTGTTCTTACAGTTACCTGTTTACAGGAACAAGGGAACAAGCATAACTTACAAATCTGATGCCACCTTACTAAGGTGAGAATAAGTACATTTTTATACTGGTTTCTTGCAGTATCAGTCAGCAAACACTAATGCAGCTGAACTTTTTATGTTTAGCTGAAGGCAAAGAAAAAGGATACCATTTGAAGTTATTTAAGGGAATTACGTCAGTAGTGTAGTGCAAGTAAGTTGTAAACATTTTTAGTCAGTTATGCAATTAATGCATAATGAATTTACATAAATGCAATACTCAAAGGGTTTTAATTTAACAACTTTTTTATTCATAATTTACTGTAAATGCTTCCTGAGTTTGCATGCCTTGATCATTGCTGCTAGTGATTTTATGTGCAGTTAGACCTGAGTTTAATTTACCAATTTAACTAAGAAATAGTAAAAGCCACTTACAAAGTGACTGCCTAGTTTTGTTTGAAGTAAAATATGCCTTAGTTATAAAAACGATCATTTTAATTCTTCTTTATTCAGATTATTTTTTCTCCTTTTCTTTTGAAAAAATAAATTGGCATTTTGGGATTGGAAGCCCTGAGTAGTTTAATATTTGGTAAGAATTGTTCTTGGAGATTGCTCATTAAGTCTGAAATTCGCTGTAGAAAACAAGGCCCAGAAGCCTATGGGCATCAAATGAGCTTCACTTAACACTAATTCAGGAAGATGTTCTTTGTATGTTCTTAAGCACTTTCTTGGTTATGGTGCAAACATCTTACAGGAATTTTCAGTTCTGGATTAATTTTACTCTGAAATAATAAATGTCTTTTAGAAATAATTTAGACATCAAAGGACAAACTTTGAATGGATTGGTTTTTAACAGGAACTCAGTTCAATTCTTTTTGATCACTGATACCAGCAAAAGTTTTTTACACAAAGAATACTTAATGGGTTCCCCAAGTAAGGTTTCTTTCCATACAATATTAAAGTGACTGCCTTGTATTTAAACATTAAATACCCATCTTAAAGTAACCCAGTAAAGCAATTTAAAAAGTGTTGGGAAAATACCACTTTGTACCCAAAGCAAGTTGCCCATCTCCACTCATATCCACTGAAAATTTGGATTTACAGTTAATAACCAATGAGGCTGTTAAAGAAACTTTGAGTGCCTTTCAAAAACTTGGAAAATTGTGCCTGAGGTGGTAAACTTAATTAGGTTAATTCTAGAGCTACCAATCAGTAATTTTATCATCACTCAGGGCTTTCTAACCTTCTAGGAAACTTCCTTTGTTGCATTTATTTATACTGTATTTTTTTTAAGTGCCATCATTTAAATTTCATTGTAAGTGGCAGATTTACATTATCCAGTCCCACAGCACAGAAACATCATAACCTAGGACACATTCAAACTCTTATTTTCCAGTTGACTGAATATATTATGTAAATGGAGGTAAGCAACTTTTTGTAGATTGTATGTGTGAGATAATGTAATGTTCTTTTCCAGTTTTTGGGCTACAGTTGAAATATACTTTTTAATTATTTAAAGAAGACATCTTTACAGAATAACGTGATGGTTTTTTTTGTATAATGTATTTGATTTTGTAAATACGTATTTCCTGATGTGATTTTTGTGACAAATGCTAAATCTTTTAGTATAAATGTCCTCTCAAAACTGGCAGGAAGCTAAATATATAGTTTGTTGGCATTTGTATTGTGTACTGTACAATAACTGGGGACCTTTTAATTAAAAATATATAATTAAC
>VKON01003684.1:0-11077 GCA_009741485.1 Malurus cyaneus samueli
AAAAAAAAAAAAAAAAAAAGAAAAAAAACAAGCTTAGGGAAAACAAGTGTTTTAACCGCTCAGTCCACAGAGCCTGTGTTAAATCAATTAGATCACCTTTTGTCTCTGCTGATCTGCATGTAGGCTGTGGGAATGTCTCCCGTATAAATAGGCAGTGGCAGTACATGTTCCTTAGCGCTGCTGGTGTTGACAGCCCTGGGCTCTCGTCGCTTGCTGTCCACAGCCCGGCCGCTCCATGTGTGTGTTACAGGCTTATCATAACACCCAGTGCGGCCAAATCCCACAGTCGCCTGCCCAGGCCCCCTACACTTGCTTATCTCTCTCTGCCCTGCAGGCTTGGGGGGAAAGGATTGTGTTTCTAGTTGTCATGTTTGGGTATTTCTGTGTCGGTTTGATGCTGGAGTGATTTTTGCCTTTTTCTTATTTATATATTTACCTCCAGTGTTTCCCATCCTTATTCCATGGGACCAAACAACATTCCGAGCTGAGAGCTCTGGTGGGTACAAAGGCCCCTTATCGTGTTTGTTCCTTCCTGGGAACCAAGGTGGAAAGTCTTTGAACTACATTTTTCATAAGTACAACTTGAACCAAGGGTGGGGTCCAGGCGACGTGCTTGACCTAGGGGTAGAAGTTGATCACTTAATTGCTATTTTTATTATTACCCGCTAATTTTCTTTTAATAACCTACATCAAACTAGCCATTCACTCTGTGTGGGTTAGGCTTTTGTGGTTTTTCTGTTCTTCCATGGTCACCCCTGGCAGAGCTCCATAAAGACCCACTTTTTTATATTACTCCTGTCTGAAATATTCTTCAACAGTTTTCTCTCTATCCCAAAAAAAGGCAAAACATGGGGGATGTTTGCTGTTTTATTGCTTGTCTCACTTGCATGGGCACTGATTGAGTGCCGTTCCCCTGCAGCTGTTTGTTAGAGTTCACAGCTTCAAGCAGGGTCCACGTTGTGTTTCAACACAAATTTTCCATCCAGCGAGATTCCTCTGTGGAAAACTGAGGACAAAACAAGCCTTGTCAGCTCAATACAATTTTTAAAATTAGCTCACAGGAGAATTGTTTGTATTGTAATTAAATATGATGTAGGTCACAATAATGAGTGAGTTTAGTAAAAAAAAAAAAAAAAGTTGATTTTGAATTATTCATCTGGTATTCTCCCTTCCTTAAAATTCACTTCACAGGGAGTGTCGGGGAAGGGCCTCTTTTGTCTCGTTGCTTTGAACAGACTTTTCAGTTTTCGTCTGTTCACAGAACTAAAATCAATTTCCTTGATTTAATTCACTGAAACTATGGCATTAAGCTGCTTACGTTATGCACGCAAATATGTCTCTTGCATTTTTATAATTTTCACCCCTGTTAAATTCTTGTAAACTGAACTATTCTGATTGCTGCTTATTTTCACAGGGGGAAAAAAAAAACTCATAAAATTAGAGCATCACCTCTTTGCTTGTTTGTTTGTTTTTTCTAATTGTTAATTTTGCCATATTTTTGCGTCATCAGACGAACAACTTGTTTGGAGCGACCGTGAGAGACCTTGAGGACCAAACTTCTTGCTCAAGAAGGAGAGTAAAGGTCAGAAGGTTTGCTGAGCAATGAGTTTTTTAACCTTGGATGAGGATTACAGCTGCACTCTGGGAACCATGGGCTATTCTCCTTCTTGGGGGAAAGCTATTTCCTTTTTTTTGAACCTCTTGTTTCAAATATTTGCCCTTGAGTTCATTCCTCTTCTCTTCTTTTCTTGAATACGCCTCTCTTCCCTTTCCTTTCTTCAAAATAATGATTTTTTCTTCCATTTTTCTCCTTTATATCACTTTTTAAGAATATCTTGCGGTTCATGTGGCACTAGACGTGTTCGTGATTGTATTAACATTTCCAAGAACATACTTAGGAGATTAGAAAATTCTTTTATTCCATCTAAATTATAAAACCAAGATATGTATTTCTTGTGAGGAAAAATTTAGTTTTGAAAATTTTATTTTTAATTTTTTGGGGGTTTTCTTTGGGATATTACTTTCTTCAGCAAATGCGTTTTGTGCAGTCTTTAGGCTTTAAAAATCTGGTTTGTGCAAAGAGACTTAAAAAATGAATAAAAAGGTTTTGTTGTGTATTAAAAGTTGAAGGACACGGCTTCCTGAGATTTGTGCTAATTACAAACTCTTTGCTTTAGGGATTGAAGGAATCGTACCTTGAGTTTTGGTTTTTCTTCATTTTTGTAAATATACAGGAAGTAGGTAATGGTTACAATTGAATATTTTAGGGGACATATCAAGTATGAATGGCAAAAAGTTTTCAGGCTATATATTCTAACTTTAACTTGCCGATCCACTGTCTCGTTTCAATATAATTTATATTTGTGGAAAAAAATGTTTGGCTATTAAACATTCCCCAACCCCAAGTCATTCTTGCAAAAATGTTTAGAGGTCTGTGCAATACTGAATATATCCATTTTCTCATCTTTTACTTATGTATTGAACCTGAGTGTTACGTTTTTAATCTCTAACTTGTGGAATACAGTCCATATTCTATTGTAACAGCTGAAAATGTGAAAATGACAAATGTCAAGGTCTGACCAACACCACAAAAGAAAATCTTAATCCGCGCAAAACGACCGTCATTTCCTTTCCTAAGAATGCATTCCACTTGGTCATGTTTAATTGGTAATTATTTTTATCATTATCTTTCCTTAAAATGTATTATATCTTCTCTTCCTCCTGTTGTTTTTTTTCTCTGCTGGTTTATTTCAGCGTCCATTTTTCAGTTACTGGATACTTTGTTTCTGTTAAGCGCATTAACAGACCAGATACTTTTTTTGTTTGAATGCTGGTGGGGCCATATTCAGCGTTTCCAGGATTTGAAATTCTTTTCGAGCCTTACACTTTTCGCCTAGTTTGTCATCTGTAACTTTTGTAAAACCAACACTTTATTTTTTTTTTTTTTTCCTGTTGGAGCCATTTTATTTCCTAAACAGTTCACCATTCTTTTCTATGTACCTGGATTTCTTTTTTTTTTTTTTTTTTTTGGGTCGGGGGATCTTATGCTCACCTTGTTGTTAAGAACAATTTTCTAGGATTATAATATCAGTTTCTCCCTTGTGCCATTGTATTTTGTGGATATTTACTTCACTTCCCTTGTTTCTTATTATACTTATTTTTTCAAACCGTAGTGCACTTCATCATTTCACAGAATCGTGTGACGGAGGTAATCTGAGAAATTTCATCTGAAGTGATTATGCAGATTTGGTTTTTATGTTTTTCATTTATATTTAACATGATAACATTACTTCAGGAAAAAATCCTCTCTGCATGGAAAAGTATTGCATTTTGAGCAAAGAGTCATGTTTTCTAATGAACATTGCCAGTGAGACTCGTAATCTGGGCTCATTACTTGTTTTTTGCCAAACTAAATGCTTTATGTTTAATAGAAATATGAGAGGAAGAAAATTCAGCAGATTTCTAAACATGCTGTTTCTCTATTGAGAAAATCCAGAAGGGAAAAGAGAAGCTCCACAATAAGGTGAAGCCAACAGATCGCTATGAAGCCTTCTAAGAAGATTATAGAAATATGGACGAGAGAAAGATAAAAGGAACAAAATCCTGAGAAACCTTACAACAGCTTGGTGCCTCATTGACATTTAAAATAGATTTCTGAAGCCTCCCAATACGGATGAAATTACTGATATTTTTTTAACACGTGCACTATCCTTATGTTGAGCACGACCAGCGATCACAATAAAACTAGTTTAATAATGGGTTGTTCCTTTTAAATGCTTGGGAAAGCCATGACGAGTTAATGTTACAATTACCATTGTGTATTTTGGTTTAACTGTTACTTCTATTAGAAATGGTTTCTCTCCCCAATTTGCCAGAGTATACAAGTTGGGGCATCTGAAAGTAGATTTCTGTCTAAAAGAATGCTAAATTATGGCCTTTCTCACTTTGTTTCTCCAAGTTTTAGGTGATCTGCCTTATTCACTACCAGTACTTCTGACCTACATTTTTTATTAACCGAATTATGCTTAAGCTTTCCAAAGCATAAACTAAGCATGTCAAATATAGAGCTCACTTAGGAAGCAGCAACAAAAACAAAGTCATTGCTACCTCTGACTTTTAAATTTACTTTTTTAAAAAAGCTCTTAATCCAGGACAATAAATTGCTGCAGACTTCTCACAGCTCATTTTTACTTTTGCTCAGTGGGAAGAATTTCTTCAGGTCTTCTTTTTTTGGGATGCGAGGGCGTGTGCCTTCTTGCTGGTGTGTAGTCAGCCTTCACCACCTCCAGGTTTCCCAGCATTGACACAAGGAACCAGAATACTGTTCCAATTAGCTGTTTGTAGTTATTGCTCCGCAGGGTCTTAAATGAAAACTTTTAAGCCCCTGGATTTGAGGCTTGGCTGATAAGTTTGAAAATATTGACATTAATCAGCATACCAGAAAAAATCAGGGGCTCCTTAGGATTTTACAGGTGGTCTTCTTCTCTCCTTTTTTTTTTTTTCCTTTTCCCTTAGCTGTAATTGACACTGCATGTCTTTCACAAATCCGTGTGTATTAACTGAGAATCATGCTCTGTAAGCTGCTCCTAAAGTGTCAGCGAACATATTGATCAGAAACAAGTCTGTCATTATGAGCAATTTCCATACCCATACCCATTCACAAGGGACAGCATCTGTGTCAGTTTAAGTTTTAAAATTTAATAATCATTGACTATGTGAAGTAACAGTTTGGATGCTTTGTTGTTTCTGTATTTAAAATTTAAAATGGAAATACTTTGGGGGTGCATTCCAGCATCTCAGAGCCCAGCCTTAGACCAGAATGTGCTCACAAGGAAGCGGGAGTGGCTGTTCATTGCTGCTCCGAATTTCATTCTGGCAGCTCACAGCTGGGGGCATGTCGGACCTCAAAATTAACAGGTACTCTTGAACTGTTCCAGGCTGCTACATCTTGCAGCAAAACACCTGGTGCACCATAAAGTGACATGGGGCTTCATGCTTAGTGGCATTTCTTTCTGATTACAGCATGAATTAACTCCGTGTTTATGCAATGAAGCTGCTGGAAGACATCATCACATTCAGCAGGATGGCAGGTAGAGAAGCTGCAGGATCAGTGTAAGCTTTCCAGGTTTTGATCAAGTTTTCACTTCTTAGTGACAGGGTTTTAGTGCTGGGAATTTTGGTTTTCGGTGTCTGTTTGTGGTTTTCCTTTCCCTCCTTCATGATTATTATTTGTCTGGCTTAACTTTTTAGATTTGTATCAAGTTATGTCATATAAAAAATTAAAGCAGCTAATACTGAATATACTAAACAATGTAGAATGCTTGCCATGCTTCACCACTGATTTAGCTTTACTTTGCCACCGGGCATGTGAGCATTGTATATATTTCATGATTTGCAGGGAAAGGATACTGTCTAGAAGGCAAGGTCATCTTAACCCCCACACCATAATTTGCGGTGTTCTCGGTACAATTACAGAGGCCATCCTCCGAGCAATGGCTGCAGTCACGCCTTCTGCTCCCCAAAGCCCCGATGGACTCTGCGAAGGTTGGTGCATTATTGATGTCCATGCTGCCGTCACATTGTTGTGCCAGAAGTACCAGAGGTTTTATTTTCTAATTTCTGCCAACTAAATGTTACAGCAGTATTTCCAAAGCTGGGTAAGAGTGTTAGACTGATAGATACAAGTTGTGCTGAAAAATCATGCCCTTTCCCTCAGCTTGTGCAGCTCCAGGAAAAATTTCCAGCTCTTCCTGGTGCTCCTGAATCTGGCTGCATATTAACAAAAATGTGTCTTGTAACTTGCTGTACCTGTCGCTCCTCTTTTATGTACAGATCAGTGTTGCTACGAATGCTAAGCCAAGCACAAGTCTGAAGTCAGAATTTATATTAGCTCATATAATAGCCATGCTTATGTGAATCATAAGAACCCAGAATCATAGAAATCGATTAATGTTTGGAACGACCTTTAAGATTCATCCAAGTACAACCTCTTTTAAGGAAAAGCCAACCTCACTTTGGGGATGCATCAGTCTATCCTATAAACAAAACACCAACTTCCCAATGTTGATGTATTTGTTTAAGTCTACTTATATTTTACAATCTTTGTTTTTTAAAAGGTGTGAAGGGGTTGATATGTCTTGTTCTGTGAGCTCAATGACATGGACAAAATTGAATGAATTCGTTGCTCAAACAAGCGATTTGTGACTATTTCAAAGCAGGACTTGAATAAAAATACCCATGTATATAATCAATATATACCAATAAAAATAATTAAAAAAAGAGAAGATCTATTGGTCAATGCCTTGTCTGATATAATTCAAAACCCTCAGCGTGCAGTTATCTATTCTTTACCTCCTGCTTGCCATCTTGGTCGATATGCAAGGACTAGATGATATCTGGGTTTACTTGACGCGTGACCAAAAGGAGATAAAATGCTTTGGAGCTGAAGGAATGTTTATGTGGGGGAATCTGTTTTGAGCTCTTGAAATGAACTGTCAAGGGGGAGATGAGGAGGACTGTTTCTTAGATTACAGTGTTGTGTTTTATTTGCTTACGATTTCTTTGTGTTTGTTTTTTTTTGTGAGGTTTTCTCTGGACGGTGCTTATGTATTGTTTTTGTTTTTTAAAAAGTTGAGTGTTTTTTTTCTTTTGTTTGTTTTTTATTTTTTTTATTGTATTTGTTTTTTTGGGGTTTTTTCGGTTTTTTTTTTTTTGGTTTTTTTTTTTTTTTACGACAGGGGAAAGCTGACTAGAGGAAAAAAGCCCAATACTAATAAGCGTACAAAATAACCTGCATTAAATATTATCCTAAGTTGAAGAATGAGTTCTGATGGAAAGAGTTTCTTCTATTAACACTGTTACCTACTAAATGCTGAAAAAACCCAGTTACAAGCTAAAGCTAAAAAAAAAAAAAAAAAAAGAAACAAAGCTAAATTAATAAACATACAAACACTTTAAGAAGGAAGTACACTGTATACAAAGGGGGCGGGCCTTTCTCTTTTTGAGGGGTTCGTTTGTCTTTTTTTTTGGATTTTTTTCTTTCTGTATGAATTTGAAAGGGGGATGTGCATATCAGTTAAAAATGTTCCAGCATCTGTAAAAAGACCATTGCATAATAGAAAAAAAAAAAAATTAAAAATTGGACCTTGACTTACTATATTTGATAATGTTACCCTCAAAACAGAAGGGCACAAACAACTACATGCAAGGTTTCATTCGTATCTAGCACCTTTAAATAACATTTTTGTTCTTGGCCAATAGGAACATTGATTTAACAGTTTGAAATCCAGGTTATTTGTGTCAGAATAGTACAGAAATTCTTTCTCCTTGAGGTTTGGGTATGTAGTATGCTCAGCACATGGCTTTAGGATGGGAGATTCGAAAAATTGAATGACTAAGATTGAGAAACATATACATCAATACCACTGTTTCCATGAGACCAAAATTTTTTTCTTTGTTCTGTTAGTCAACACACAAGCATTGTATTTTTTATTAAGTTTCTGTATACAGTCGAAACATGAAAAAACACTATTCCTCATGACCCAATGGTTTGTTAAAAATGGAGTTTGATGTATCTATTTTTAAAAGCTAGTTCTGGTGATTAATTCAACTCTTCTGTTGTGTTAGTTGACTAGTGGATCTGTTACTTAGCGTTTTTGAATATAAAGGATCTTGTTCCCTTACTTGAACTGCCTTGTTCAAAGTATTGTTCTTGCACAGAAACATCAGGTACAGGACTGCCTGGATATTCTTCCTGAATTGTCTCTGGAATATCAGTCAGTGTTCCGCTCATTGAATTTTTTCATGAAAAGGTGTGTACATCTTACTGTCTTCAGCTCATCAGCAGCAGAGCAACATGGGAAGATATTATTTGCATAATTAACAAAATGGCACAAAAACAAATCTCAGTCAACTACCTGGTCCCGAAGTGTCAGTGAAATGTCGCCTTGAAAAATGCCAGCAGAACATCAAAATGCCTCTTTTTGTGTGTAGAGGCAGTCCTGTGATCATGGCTCCATGTGCCACACTCGCGGGAGCTGGCAGTCAGGGTAATTACAGTGAGATCATAATGATCAGCCTGTGAATTTAGTAATTCTGAATGCTCTCTCCTTATTCACTGAACATTAGAAACCAGCTTGTGGAGCTTCTAGAACTCCCAGATTCGTTTAAGGACAAGACCTTACCCAGGCAAAGCAGACGTTACACGGTGGGATTTTTACAGTGCTCACAGTCGCTTTGAAATAGGTATAAAAGCAAACTATACCCATTATTCATACCACAGATGTCTGAGCTGGTATGTTTCGATAGTTATGTCCCTGCAAAGGAGGAATTGTTTTATGCAGAGACCAGATGCAAACATGGAAAGATATAGTCTTTGCTTCAGTTGTGGGTTTTTGTGTGCTCCATCTGTCACACATCTCCTATGCTTCTGCCCTTTCAGTTTGAGTGTATCACTTACCAGGAGATCCAGTTTCTTAAAGAAGACCCCTCAGAACACTGCATTCATTACTTGATTACTTATGAGATCTGCTGCGAAATTCCTGCATGCAAGTGCTCTTAACTACTTATTTTCTTTCTTTATAGGTCTGGTGGATTTTGAGTCTTGGTTTTGCTCTTTGCCAAATATGGTGAATTCCATTGTTTTCCACGGGACATGAAGATTACGTGGTCAAAATGGGTAGCTCCAGGTCCAGAAACACCGAGACACTCGATGGCTCCATTCTATGCCTGTCTGTTGTGTTGACCTTAGTTTTTCCTTAAATTTTTCTTTCTTTTAATTGTTCCCTGGGAGTGACGGTGAGTTTGTTCTTGTTACTGGCTTGAAGGATTATTCTCTGTCTTTGTGCTTTGATAAAGTCTCATCATCTGCCACTATATCTCGTCAGAGGTGAGTTACTGAACTCTTAAGTTCCTTTGGTTTTTTTTTTGAGTGCTACAATCAAAACTTTTACGTGTTCTGTTAGACATTGCCGAAGAAAAGGTTTACACAAAACCTTTATCATTGATATCAATGTGCCATTTCAGTTATTTTTCTTGCTCTATTTTCCTCACTTCGCCGGAGAAGAGAACGAGAGCTGCTTTGCAGACGATTAGTACAGTCAAGTTTATCTATTAAACTTTAAAGATCCGGCACTGTGTGTCCTCTTTCTCCAAGTGGGGGATTGAAAGAGAAAGCTGCAATTTAAAACGTGACTACCACTATGATACTTCAAAGGAATGGAAAGCACCGGTGATTATTATTTTTAAACAAACAACCCCTGATGGCAGTCCCAAGACATGTAGACATATACCTGTGTATAGCCACCCTACTTTTCATGGTGAGTGAAATGAAGATTTTTTTTTGCAGCTATATAGCCCTCGAGAACTATGCTTGCTAATGAGATCATACTGATTGATGTTTGATGTTTTTTAAGAATAAAAAATTAGTTGGATAACAGTTATAACAGGCACTACAGTTAGTGCTGCACGGCCAAACACAGATGATGCTACAAGGAACTTATTTCTTTTTGTAGCAGCGTTTTATTGGCCGTGTTTTCTAAGGCCCACCTGTGCTCCTCTGAGAATTTCAAAATTTTATCTCTGACCCTATTTCCATTCAAAGGAAATTTAGTGCCAATGAATTCCCAAAGTGTTCCAGTAATCCATTTATAAAGGACAATTTTGATAAGAGTTTTTTGTCCATCTTGGCCTTCTATTACCGTCTTTTCTTCCCACCTTACCTACATATATGTGAAAACATGTTCTCCTAAGGAAAATAAAATTAGGGTAGACAGATTGTTTTCAAATTTTTGTAAAGGAAAACAAGTTACTGAGTTACTATTTATCACCAAAAAAAATAACCTATTTATCGCCTGTCCAAATCACCTCTACCCTGAGAATCTAATGGTGGAACAAATGGACCAACCAGAGAAGAAACCTGGAATCCTGGTGCTGGCAGAATGCAGGAATTAAAACAAAACTTAAAATAATGAATGTCTAATTTAGAGAGCAACAAACAAGAGCTGCTAAAAAGAATTATGTCACAAATGACTCCCAGACACAGAGACCCTGTTATCAACTTCATTGTCACAGCTCCAATTGTGTATCTTTCTAGTTTTTGTCTACCTAAATAATAGCAAATAGAAGAAATAACTCTAAAGAGTGACCAGATCAATGGCAGACATTTCTGCATATGTATCAATCTCCAAGTCCTTGTTCTCTACCAAAAATTCTCATTTAAATAAAAATAAAATAAATATATATAAGGGGAGCAGGAGGGGGCACATAATACACACACCAGAGGCTAATAAAACTAAAACTTGTTTAAAAGTTAGGTTTGGATTGTTCTAGGTATAATTTTTGTCTTAAACATAGAATAAAATACTTTTGAAATAATTTTGTTAGCGTTTTTGCCACTTGCAATAAGAAAACAGAAAGCAGATGACCTAAAAGTCAGCAATGGTCGGCTTCCTCTTTTCAACACATCATTACTTTATCACTTAAGATCAAATTGCTTTTAGATCCTTAATTTTTATCACTGACCTTAAAAAAAGCAGAAGTTTAAACATCAACCTTGAAAGTTTCATTCTTATTTGAAAGAAACTTGGGATACAAAGTTTAACATCCAAGTTTCAACTGTAAAGAGATTTCAATAATGAGAATAACATTTCTTTAATAATAGACAAAAACTATGTCATGTGGTTGGACACATAATAGCTTCTTTGGGTTTGTCTTTTTTTGGGAGGGGAGGGAGCTGTTTAGGGTTGTTGGATTTTTTTGGTGCTTTTTTGTTGTTATTAAGCCTAAAAGTAGAAGTTACTCATCAAGAAGGTTTATCAAGGAGAACATTTCAGCTACAAGTGAAATTAATTATGCAGCAGTGCTGGTAGAGCAAGGCTCCATTTAAAGTAATTATAACCCCAATTAGAAATCAAAGAGAATTAATATCAGGATTTTATTTGCATCAGGTAACTTTTGTAAAGATGTTTAGATCCCATTATAAGTTTTCATTTGTAGGGCAAAATTTCAGCCCATTTGTAGAACATTTATGCGCCAAACCCCCACAAAAAACAAACAAATTCCCTACACCTACAGAAAA
>VKON01003688.1:0-36347 GCA_009741485.1 Malurus cyaneus samueli
GAAGGATCCAAATGTTGTGCAGAGATTTTGGGATAAATTTGTGTTCACCTTAAAAAGAATTGGAGGAGACACCGGGCAACCTTCAAAATTCCAAAAGAATTAGAAATACAACCAAGAATAAAGCTCCTGAATGATCCCATTGTGGAGAATTTCTGTGAAAAATGACACCAAAAATTGGGAATCTTTTCCTTCCAGAAGCCACAATAATTTTCTCGGAAATAAATCTTTGATTTTCCATTGGAAAGCATAAACAGCAATTCATGGGATCCACCAACAAGGAATAAATTTATATTAAATTCACCCACAAAATGGGAATTTAAATCTCTTTATATTTTTTATTTTGCCTGAACAGATCCCAAAAATTTTGAAATGATGCCAATTGGCTCATGAAGGCTGCAGCCCAAAGGGAAAATTCCCAGATTTTCCTTCCTTCGGAATTACAGTTGTTTAATTCTTACTATGGATTCCAATTTTTATTAGATTTCATTTTTTAAAAATGAAATTATCCAGTTGAACACAAGCGATCATCACAGGATAATTCAAACCATTGATTCCCCGAAAGATATAAATCCATGATTGCATTGGGCCTTTCCACAAAAATGAAGGATTAAAGATCCATGAAAGTCTGGAGGAAATCACCTCAATCCTAACATCAAAAAGTTTATTTTTTCTTTTAAAACAAAATGTATTTTTATTTTTTGGTAATTTTTATATATTTATTATTTTTAAAATAAATAATCAAGTTTTTTTAAGCCACATTTTATGTCGTTATAGGGCTGCCAATGACATTTGTGAGCACTGTAGGACAAAAATTCAAAATATTTCTTGTTCGAATTTATCTTTGGCTGAGGAGCCACAGAAGCAGAGATTTCCCAGATAATTGCAATAATTAACAACAAAAACTTGCAAACCAGAAACAAATTTCCATCAAACTCGACCTCTGCTTTGAATTCTTGCCCTTCTCTCCACGCCCCAACAGAAGCAATAAAAATCTCCATTATTTTCATTATTTTCTCTTTTTGGAAAGCCAAACCATTTTGGAGTTTTCATGTCAGGATTATCCCTCCTGAGCCAGGGCTGATATTGATATTTCTCCATAGGAAACACCACAAATTTGATTTTTTTTTTCCCCTTGCAATCAACACCAGCTCTGCCCTAATCCTTATTTTTCACCATGGAAACCAAGGGGGAAAAAAAAAATCTCAGAACAACAGAAAATTGTCGCTGTGTCGGATAAAAAACAACCCCGTGTCTGAATTTTCAGGGGAATAAATGAATATAAAAATGGACTAAATCAGAAATGTAGAAATAAATAAAAAAATAAATAAATTAAAAACAAAATAAAATACAGAAATAAAGAAATTAAAGAAATAAAGATAAATACATTATACAAATATATAAATATATAAATTTAAAATATTATATAAATTATATGAATTATAAATATATAAATATATAAATATATCATTTCAATATAAAATATAACAAATTAGGAAATAAATAAATCAATATATATATATAAATAAAGAAATTAAATGAAAATTAACATAGATATACAGAAATAATAGAATAATAGAAATAATAGAAATAGATAGAAATATAGAAATAAATAATATAAATATAATATATAAAATATACCTTTTTTATATATTGTCTGCCCTGATGTACCAGGGGGCTGTTAGGCCTGGATTAAAGTTGTGTATTCTCATTCTCTTGAGTTAGTCTGGGCTTTGTTTCAGATCAGCCTGACTGATAAGGGATCAATCCAACGGGACCGAGGGGTCAAACCCGGCCCAGGCTGGGCTTGGAATGAACGGATCCAAAATGGGAATTGGGCTCAGCTCCCAGGAAACAGCACCAGAGGGATTCCAGCTGATCCAGGGTGGGTTTGGGATGGATTTTGGGAAAGGTTCTGCTGTCCCCAGAGGGTGCTGGCGCTGCCCAGGGAATGGTCCCAGAGCTCCAGGAGCGTTTGGAAAGGGGGGATTGTTGGGGAATTGGGCAGGATAGGGTAGGGATGATCCTTGTGATCTCTCCCACTCCAAAAATACCCAAATAGTTCTCCTGATTGGCCAAACTTTCCAGTGCACACAAATCCCTTTCCCTCTTTTCTCTGCTGGAAAGCTGGAGTCCTAAAATCCCATTTAACAGCAGCACTCATCCGCCAATTAAACAATTCGCTATTCCAAGAGAACAAATCTGGGCTGTAATTGAATTTCTTTCGTCCGCAGGATTAGTCAATCAAAGATTCCTCAATTGGACTGAATTCCTACCCTCATTCTATTATTTTATTATTTTATTATTTATTATGTATTTTATCATTTTATTATTTTATTTTTTAGTATTACTTATTATTTCATTCTTTTATTCTTTTATTATATCATATTCTATTATTTCATTTTCATATTCTTATTTATTATCTCTTTATTTTAATTATTATTATTATTCTTTTATTATTTATTTTTTTCTCTCACTATTTTATTTATACATATCTTATTTATATTCTCATTATTTAATTATTATATTTGTTTTATTCGTTCACTATTATTTATTATATTATTCTTTTATTCTCTTCATTTTATTTATTTAAATTATTTTTATTTCTCTCATTATTTTATTATTATTTATTTATTATTATTTACTATTTCATTATTTTATTAATATTTATAAAGTTGCATAATTGCCTTTCTGGTAAAAACGCACACAAAAAAAATTCTTCTTTTCCCCCCCTTTTTTTTAAAAAAACTCAAATCCCCAATCTTTAGGAATAAGGAATAAATTTGGAATGCAAGGATGCAGAATTTTAGGGATGCAGCTTTTTGAGATAAAAAAAGGAAAATAAATTAAAATAAAATATAATAAAATAAATACAATAAAAATAAATATAATAAAATAAAATAAAATAAAATAGATGAAATGAAAATAAAATAAAGTGAAATAATAAACATAAAATATAAGAAAGAAAAAAAAAAATTAAATAACTAAACTAAAATATAAAAAAGAATTAAAAATAAAATAAGATAAAATAAAATGAAATATAACAAAAATATTAGGAAAGGAAAATAAATTAAAATAAATTAAATTAAAATAAAATAAAATAAATTAAAAAATAAAATAAAAAATAAATAAGATAAAATGAAATGAATAAAATGAAACATACAACGTAAAACATAAGAAAGAAAATAAAATTAAAATAAATTTAAATTAAAATATAATAAATTTAAAAATAAAAATTAAAAATAAAAAGGAAAGAAGGGAAGGGAGGGAAGGGAAGGGAAGGAAGGGAGGGAAGAAGGGAGGGAGGGAAGGGAAGGGAAGGGAAGGAAGGAAGGGAAGGGGAAGGGAAGGAAGGGAAGGGAAGGAGGGAAGGGAAGGGAAGGGAAGGGAAGGGAAGGGAGAGGAAGGGAAGGGAAGGGAAGGGAAGGGAAGGGAAGGGAAGGGAAGGAAGGGAAGAGAGAGAGATGAAAGAGAGATAAGAGAAGAGAAGAGAAGAGAAGAGAAGAGAGAGAAAGAAGAGGAAGAGAAGAGAAAGAGAAGAGAGAGAAGAGAAGAGAAGAGAAGAGAAGAGAAGAGAAGAGAAGAGAGAAGAGAAGAGAAGAGAAGAGAAGAGAAGAGGAGAGAAGGTATGCTAAATAAATAAAAATAAAATAAAATAAATAAAATAAATCAACTCCTGTAGGAAGCCATCTGACCTGGCGGATGCCCAGGCGATAGGCCAGGATGCGATCGACGGCGCTGGGGTTCATCTGTGTCCACTGCAGGCTGTACGAGTACACGCGGGGCCGGTTCTGCCACAGCGGGTTGTACGTGTCGTAGTAGAACTCGGGGGCGTAGGCCTTTCCTGGGGAAAAAACGGGAAATGGGATCAGGGAATGCAGAAAACATGGAAGCACCAGCCAGGCAAAAACTGCCCCATTCCCTCGGGAAAACTGGGAAATAACCGGCGAATAGAAAAGAACCGTGAAAAATGCCCAGGATCCAAGTGCTAAGATCCAACTGATCATTCCCAGGATCCAAGGGTTGGGATCCATCTGGAGTCACTCACTCATTCCCAAAATTCAATTTTGAGATCAGCTTCGTCCGAGGATCCCATCCAATCCATGGCTACTAGCTCAAGCGGATACTGGAGCAACCTCTCACTCCCAGGATCCAAGGACTGAGATCCATTTCCTCATTCCCAGATCCAATGTTTGAGATCCAACCCTCATTCCGATCCAGTAGGCCAACAAATTCCCCTACTGGAATCCAAGGGCTGAGATCCAACTGCAACCATTCCCTCATTCCCGAGATCCAAGGGAGAATCACTGCATCAGCCCCTCCCAGGATCAGCTGAGTCCAGCTCATCTCATTAAGGCTGAGATCACCTCTCTCGATCAACTAATCACCTCATCCAGATCCAGGGTTAAGGTCCAACTACAATTCCCCCCTTATTCCTGGAATCCAAGGGCTGAGATCCAACTGGAGCCATTCCCTCATTCCAGGATCCACGGGCTGAGATCAGCCCCTCATTCCCAGATCCAAAGGCTGAGATCCAACTGCAATTCCCCCCCTCACCCAATGTCTGGAGATTTGTCCAATATTTTCTTCCAGAACTGTATTTAGGATTCTTTTCCTCATCCATATTTTTTAAGGATTCATGGCTGTGTTTGCCTTTATCCTTAACTCCCTCCCCAGGCATGGGTGTGGAAGTGGAAAAATCCCGATCCCGTGGTAAAGAGAGGTTGGAATTTCTGCACCGCTGCCGAAAAGGAGCCTCGCAACCTCCTGAGATACACCGGAGACTCCAGGAGAGGCACAAATTATAGGAGATGGCATCCCAGAGCTGGGAATAGGAGATGGATGTTCCCCGGACCTCCATCCCACCTTTCCTCCACTGTTCCTCAATTTCCCATTTCCTCTCCCATTCCACTCTTTCCTTCCACATTCCCATCTTCTTTTTCCACTTCCCACTTCCCATTCCACATTCCATCTTTCCTTTCCACATTCCCATTCCCATCTTTCCTCTCCACATTGCCTTTAATCTCCCATCCCATTTTCCATTCCATCTTTCCTCTCCACATTCCCACATTTCCTCTCCACATTCCCGTCTTTCCACATTCCCTCTTTCCACATCCCACTTCCTCTCCACATCCCTCTTTCCTCCTCCATTCCATCTTCCACATTCCCGTCTTTCCCATTCATCCTCCACATTTCCCTTTCCTTTCACATTCCCATCTTCTCCACATTCCCATCTTTCCACATTCCCATCTTTCCACATTCCCATCTTCCAATCCCATCTTTCCACATTCCATCTTTCCACATTCCCATTTTTCTCTCCACATCCCCCTTCCTCCTTTCCCATCTCCTTCCACATTCCCATCTTTCACATTCCCGTCTTTCCACATTCCCGTCTTTCCACATTCCCATCTTTCCTCTCCACATTCCTCTCTCCAATTCCCATCTTCCTCCCACTTTCCTCTCCACATTCCCATCTTTCACATTCCCATCTTTCCACATTCCCATCTTTCCTCTCCACATTCCCATCATTCCTCTCCACATTCCCATCTTTCCTCTCCACATTCCCGTAGTTCCTCTCCACATTCCCATCTTTCCTCTCCTACCCTGCTCCATTTTGTCAATTAAAATACCCAAAAATCAGAGAAAACCTGGAAAAAACAATATTTCCATATGTTCTCCTCCTGGAAAGGCCCAAAAAGATGATTTTTATTGGGAATAATTAGGAAAGGGCCTGAAAAATATGGGAAAAATTGGCCTGTCTGTCCTATGGGATACGAGACGGGTATGGATTCGTTACTCCCTTCCCTTAATTGGGGTTTTAGGAGCTGTGCCACAATGAACACAGAATTTCGTGATTTTCTCCTCAAAACCATCCCCACCTCCAGCTGCAAACAGAGAGGGAAGAGAGGCACTTTCAATTCCAAACGGGACAATTTCCATCATCTGAAAAGCGCCGAGAAGAGGAGGGAAAAATGCCACAAAAAAAAAAAAAATCAAAAATGCAAAGGAACAAAGGCAAAACGCCGGGAATAAACAGCGACGCGGCACTTGGGGAATCGAGCTTTTATCTCTCCAGCCATGCTTTTCTTTCCCGAGGATAAAAAACCCTTTTAGCCGAGATTTTTTTTCCCCGATTGCTCAGGGAAGGAGAGGCTTCAATTAGCCCGGAGTGGAGGAGCGAACAACAATATTCCAAGGAGAGAGGGGGCGAAGGAGAAACGCCGCTGGAAAAATGGGCCGCGGCAGGAACGAGCGAGAAGGGGAGCGGCGGTCGAGATGATTTGTTTTCCTCATTTAGGAGAAATGGGAATAATGGGAATAATGGGAATAATGGGAATAATGGGAAAGCTCATGCAAATGATCCTCTTCCAACTCCCACTGCTGTGGGTATAATGGGATCTCTGGGCGGGATGAAAGGGGCCATAATGACACACTCGGTACGAGAGGGGCACTTGAGCAGCTCTGTCACCTTTGGGGGAATAATGAGGAGCCGTGGAGAGGGGCATTATCCTAAATCCACGTGGGCACAAAATTGGGAATGGAGAGGCTGGAAATTCAGCAGCACAACAGCGAGAGCTTCCCCTGTAAACTTTGGGAAGCGGGGCTGTGGTTTGGGGTGTGCGGGAAGCTGAGGTGGCCTCTGGAATTGTGGGAGTTATGGGGAATATCGGGATGTGGAGATGTCCCCTGTCCCCACAGCCCTTCCCTCGGGATCCCTGGGGACAGCAGGGACAGGGCAGGGGTGTGAGGATGGGGAAGGGTCTGGGGCAGCTCCGTGCCCAGGGAAGGCTGAGGGAGCTGGGAATGCTGAGCCTGGAGAGGAGCCCCAGAACAGAGGGGCCTCAGCCCTGGGTGTCCCTGTGTGTCCCTGGCTGTCCCCGTGTGTCTCCGGGGTCCCTGGGTGTCCCTGGGTATCTTGGGGTGTCCCTGTGTATCCCTGGGTGTCCCTGGCTGTCCCTGGCTGTCCCTGTGTATCCTGGGGTGTCCCAAGCTGTCCCTGGGTGTCCCTCGGTGTCCCTTGGGGTGTCCCTGGGTGTCCCTGGTGTTCCTGGGTGTCCCATGGTGTCCCTGGGTGTCCCTGGCTGTCCGTGTGTGTCCCTGGGTGTCCCTGTGTGTCCCCAGCTGTCCCTGGCTGTCCCTTTATCTCCCTATGTCTCCCTGGCTGTCCTTGGGTGTCCCCGGCTGTCCCTGGCTGTCCCTGGGTGTCTCTGGGTGTCGCAGCTGTCCCTGTGTGTCCCTGGCTGTCCCTGTGTGTCCCTGGCTGTCCCCAGCTGTCCCTGGGTGTCCCCCATGTCCCTGGCTGTCCCTGTGTGTCCCTTTGTGTCCCCAGCTGTCCCTCTGTGCAGGGAGGGCTCCGAGCAGGACCCAGCGATGGCACCCGAGGGACAGATAGGGACAGAACCCAGAGTGGGGCTGGAGTCTCCTCCCGGGGACATTCCAGAGCCGATGGACACAACCCCGTGCCCTGAGCTCTGGGATGGCCCTGCTGGGCAGGGAGTGACACCAGTGACACTCTGGGGTCCCTCCAGCCTGACCCATCCTGGAATTCCGTGATTCCGGACAAAACCCCCTGAATTTGCCACCACCCTCTCAGGGGAACTCTGGCCCACAACGCTTGGGAGAGAAATGGTGATGAATCCAAAATCCCAGAATGGGTTGGGCGGGAAGGGACCTTAAATCCATCCCATTGCACCCCATCCATGGCAGGGACCCCTCCCACTGTCCCAGGCTGCTCATCCTCGGCTCTGCAGCCTGGATTGAGGAGCACACCCTGCACTGGGTTTACCTCCAGACAGAGGCTGTTGGCTCCCAAAGCTCATCCCAGGAGTCAAATTCCAGGAAGTGTCTCCAGGCAAGGAATTAGAGCAGAAAATGCCATTAATGCTCCCCACGTGTCCCTGTGTGAGGGTCATTGGGGTGGTGGCAGAAGGTGCCTTTTGGGTGGGGGGGAACATCCCAGGATGTGGGGCTGACCCAAGGAATATTTGGATATTTCAGGGATATTTGGTTCAGTTTTTTTCAGGGATGTTTTCTTCAGGTTTTTTGGGAATGAGCATAAAATGAATTGGGGCTCAGCAAGAATTCCAGAATGGTCTGGACACCCTGTGCCAGTGGGAATTGGGAAATTATTCCAATGGGAATTGGGAAACAATTCCAGTGGGAATTGGGAAATTATTCCAGCAGGAATTGGGAAGTGATTCAGGCGGGAATTGGGAAGTGATTCCAGTGGGAATTGGGAAGTGATTCCAGTGGGAATTGGGAAGTGATTCCAGCGGGAATTGGGAAATTATTCCAGCGGGAATTGGGAAATGATTTCAGTGGGAATTAAGAAATGATTCCAGTGGGAATTGGGAAACGATTCCAGTGGGAATTGGGAAATTATTCCAGTGGGAATTGGGAAATTATTCCAGTGGGAATTGGGAAATTATTCCAGTGGGAATTGGGAAGTGATTCCAGCGGGAATTGGGAAATGATTCCAGTGGAATTGGGAGATGATTCCAGTGGGAATTGAGAAATGATTCCAGAGGGAATTGGGAAACGATTCCAGTGGGAATTGGGAAATGATTCCAGAGGGAATTGGGAAATGATTCCAGCAGGAATTGGGAAATTATTCCAGCTCCACTGAGGATTGCTGAGCTATCAGGAACGGTACCAAGGGCACGGAGCAACCACCGGGGCAGAAATTGCTGAAGGATTTCCCGATG
The DNA here is from genome assembly GCA_009741485.1 of Malurus cyaneus samueli. Taxonomy (NCBI): domain Eukaryota; kingdom Metazoa; phylum Chordata; class Aves; order Passeriformes; family Maluridae; genus Malurus; species Malurus cyaneus. Next base: position 8,703 of record VKON01003688.1, read on the forward strand.
AGTTTCCACGGTTTCTGGCTGGGCTCCATCATCTCCGAGGCCTTTCCCACCCTGAATTATTCCTGGCACAACTGGAATGGATGGGAATAATGCCATGGATGGGAATAATGCCATGGATGGGGATAATCCTTCCCGAGGGATTGGCAGCAGGGAGAGTTTGGATTGTCAGCTTTGCTCTGCTCTCCATCCAGCATCATTTTCCAACAGCTCCAAGAGAAGGGAAAGCTCTGCTCATCACCCAACAATTAAAAACCTCCCTAATTAGCCCTTGATTGGTTTGATGTTGCACTTGGCCGGAAGCGCTGACAGGGTGATGTAAGACAAAGTAAATAATTAAAGATGAGCTCATTAATTAACGCAATATCCCGGGGTGGAGAAATTCCACGGGCCAGAACAAGATGGAATTAATATTCCAGAGTGGCTTCCCTCGCTGCTGGGATGGGAAGTGGGCTGATAAAAGGAATGAAGTTCGTGGAATGCTGTCAGAGCTTTGTTTAGTACAACCCAGGGCTGTGATGAATAATTGAAATATTGAATATTAAATATTGAAATAATTGAATTTGAATATTAAATCAATTGCCCCGCCAAGCCAGCCCCATCCACCACGGACAGAGATTCCTGGAGGAAATGAAGGAATCGTGCCACGAATAGTGTCAGCCCTGATTAAAGAATTTAATGGATAGGGGAAAAATCTTGTCTAAAAAAACCTAAAAATTTCTCTCTGGACAAAAATTTTGGGACAAATTGAGCCCAGGGCAGCTCCAGCAGAGCAAATCCCAGAGCAAGTGGCTCAAGCTTCCCAAATTGAAGATAAATGTTAAACCAAGGCTTGTCAGATAAACTCAGTTCCAGGTAATCTTAATCCTAAACAGCTCCCACGGGCACAGGGACCATGGAATTGTTCAAGCTGGAAAAAAACCTTCAGACTGTCAATCCCCACCCCAAAGTCACCCCTAACCAGGGCCCCAAGAACCACATCTCTGGGTTTTTGGGATTCCAGGGATTGTGGTTCATCACTGCCCCAGGAAATGTTTGATAATCCTTTCCACAAGAATTTTTCCCAAATATCCAACCTAAACTCCCATGGTGCAACTCGAGGATGTTCCCTCGTCCTGTTATTCATTAAGGGTGCAGAATAATAATGATAATAATGAAGAAGATGAAGTAGAAAAAGGAGGGAGGAGGAAAAGGTGAAGAAGGAGAAAGGAAAGGAGAGGAGAAGAAAGGGAGAAGGAAAAGGAGAGAGAAAGGAGAAGGAGAGGAAGGGAGGAAGGAGAGAGAAGGAGAAGGAGAAGGAGGAGAGAGAAGGAGAAGAGAGGAGAAGGAGGAGAAGGAAGGAGAGAGGAGGAAGGAAGAAGGAGGAGAAGGAGAAGGAAAGGAGAAAGAAAAAGGAGGAGAAGAAGAACAAGGAGAAAAAGAGGAAAATGAGAGGAGGAGAAGGAGGAAATGAGAAGGGGAAGGAGAAGGATTAAGGGAAGGAGAAGGAGAAGGAGAAAGAAATGAGGAAGAGGAGAAAAAAATGAGAGGAGGAAGAGAAGAAGAAGGAGAAGGAGAAGGAGGGGAAATGAGAGGAGAAAATGAGGCAGAGAAAGAGGAGAAGGAGGAAAATGAGAAGAACAAGAACAAGCAGAACAAGAAAAACATGGCACCAGCCCTCGAGACACCAACCCAAATCTCACCCCATCCCTCCTGGGAACTCCAAAAACACCGAGATCACCCTCCTGTGCCTCCAGGAACCCGAGCTGCTGTGAAAAAGCTGTTCCAGAAGTGTCCCCAGCTGGGCATGACCAGGACACGACCCAGGGAGGGCTCAGGTGTGTCCTGGAGGAGCTTTGGTGACCTCAGCAGCTGCTCCATGGGCTCATCCCCTCCTTCCCCAGCACCCAAAATCTCCCTCGGGGCAGCTCCTCCTCCTTCCTAAGCTCAGTTCTGCTCCCAGCCCTGGCAGGGTTTAACAGCCACAGCCTGGAAGGGAATTTTGGCTATTTTTGGATATTCCAAAGAGCTGGAATAGCGAGGCCTGAATAAAACATTTCAGTGCTGGAGCTGCGAGGAGCACGAACTCGGCGCTGCTTCGCCACCAACACAAATTTTTCCTGTCACTTTGGATTTATTGGGAAGAGAGTGGCAGGTGGCATCTGCCTCCCGCCGGCCCCGATGCCATAAATTAACCCCTTTCCCACGAGTGATTGGCGTGGCTTTCATCTCCTCCAAGCTGCCTCAAAATATATGGGGGAAAAAAAATAAAAATAAAAAGGGATTTTGCAGGCTCTGGGGTCAGGATAAACCTTTCAATCCAGGCTGCTTTAAAAGCTGCACTGGAAAGCTTTTTCTGAGCACGCCGAGGGTTTTGTGCAGCCCCACTCTGGCACATTTCTACTTTTCTGTGTGATAAATCAGAAATAAAATGGCAAAAAATGGGTTAAACCACCCCATTATCCCCCCCAGAACAAAAATTCCACAGAACTGCTCCACATTCCTCCCTTGGAGTTATTTCTTAGGCTTTTTTTTTTATAATCATGTCTAAGAAATGCCAATTTCTCATTTCTATTCCCATTCCCAGCGAAATCCAAGGCTCCTTTTTAACCATTTCATCATTTTTTTTCAGCATTTTCAGTTCCATCTGTGCTGCTGAGGATGGGGAGCAAAACAGAGCCACGGCTCTGAGAGCGGGGTCACAAAAATTTATTTCCTGAATAAACTCGGGTTTAACCCTAAAACATTCAAAAAAGTCAAAGTGTCACTTCCAGCATCTTTAATCCATCATAAATTATGGGATGGGATGAGCTCTAAATGAGCTTGGGAGATGGGGAACACCGTAAAATCATTTTAGGAATAATTTTCAGTTTTGTGGTTTGCTAAAACCTCTTAAACTGCCCCAAATCCCGGCAAAATAATGGCCTTGGAATCAATTTCCACAGTTTGGGATCCAAACCCCGATGAAGAAATTGAACCAAATTTACCCATTTGAGGCAAAAGATTTTTTTTTTTTCTGGATTCCTTCAGAACCACTTTTGGGATGAAACTCCCAAGATTTGGAGAAGTTGGTGGAAAATTCTCCAGCAGGTTCTGAATGGTGCCAGCCGTAATTCCATCCACCAGGTTGTGCAGTGGAAATGATTCCAACCACACCTTTCTTTCCCAGGATTTTCCCATATTCATACATTTAAAAAAAACAAACAAAAATTCTCATTATCCCAAAATACCCCATTCTTACTGTTCCTATTGGTTATTGATCCCCTCAATGCTAATTTTGCCCTCATTTTTGGTTCTCCAATTAATTTTTTCCCTGACTGGTGTCTCCAACCACAGCAGGGTGTGATGTCTGTTCACGTCCATTTATCTCCTTCTGGCTGAATCTGGAGATTCCAAAATCCCAAAGTCTGGGAATCTTTTTGTTGTTTGAGACCCATCAGGCCTCACCCAGCAAAACTCAAACCCTTCCAAGAGCTCAATTATAAAGAGAAACCCCAATCCCCCTAAAAAGGGGGAACAAACTGACAGAAATCCCTTCCAGAAAATCCCAAACCTTCTGAAAAGTGGGACTTTTGTCCAACACTACCTGCAAACAAAAACCTTAAAATCCTTTCCAGAAATGTCCCAAACCTTCTGAAAAGCGGGATTTTTGCCCAACCTTATGTCCAAAACAAACTGCCTGCACTCTCCTCAAAAAACACCCCCAAAGCCTCTGAAAAGCAGGATTTTTGTCCTGCCCTACCTGCGAACAAACTGCCTGAACTCCCTTCAAAATACATCCCCAAACCTTCTGAAAAATAGGATTTCTGCCCCACCCTACCTGCAAACAAACTGCCTAAAATCCCATCCAGAAAATCCCCAAACCCTCTGCAAGGCAGGATTTCTGCCCCACTGTTCCTATGAAAAAATAGCCTAAAATCCCTTCCAGAAATGACTCCAAACCTTCTGAAAATTCAGACTTTTATCCAACCCTACCTGCAAACAAACTACCAGAATTCCCTTACAGAAGCATCCCCAAACCCTCTGAAAAGCGGGATTTCTTCCCCGTCGTTCCTGTGAAGAAACAGCCTAAAATCCCTTCCAGAAACATCCCCAAACTTTCTGAAAAACGGGATTTTTGTCCAATCCTACCCTGCCAACAAACTGCCTAAAATCCCTTCAAAAAACATCCCCAAACCCTCTGCAAAGCGGGTTTTTCTTCCTGCCCTACTTTTGAACAAACTGCCTATACTCCCTTCCGGAAACATCCCAAACCCTCTGAAAAATGGGATTTCTGCCCCGTCGTACCTGTGAAAAAACTGCCTGAACTCCCTTCAAAAAACAACGCCAAACCCTCTTTAAAGCGGGTTTTTTTCCCCACCCTGATGCCTGATGATTTTTGCTTTTCCTTTTTACCCTTTCTGCACCCTCTGTGCATCCCCTGCACCCCTTATCCCACATGTTTGTAATTCCTGTCCCCTGATATTCCAGCTCAGTTTAGGAGTTCTGCTGGGCACAGACCAAACATCCTGAGCAAGGGCTCAGTGTGCCCTGGGCTATCTTAAACCCGAGCTCAGCCTTGGCTGAAGCCTCTGTCCAGAACATCTTGTGTAAACTGAGCTCTGCTCTCATCCAGGATTCATTAGAATAGGCGGACATCACTGCATTTGGGAAGTTTCTTATTGGGGAATCCTGGATAAATTTGCTAATTCCTGAAATCCATAAAACTTGCATCTTATTGGGGAATCCTGGATGGATTTGCTAATTCCTGAAATCCATAAAACTTGTATCTTATTGGGGAATCCATGGATATTGCTAATTCCTGAAATCTATAAACTTGTACCCGTGCTGTACACTGTGTGCATTCTGCCATCGAGTTGTACACCTGGGATCCCAAATCCCGCGGTAAAACCCATTTTATCCCCTTGTCGTGGTTTGGACTGTGCTGATAGTCGAAAGCACTGTACTCACGATGTTCTCTCCCTTCCCCCCACCAAGAGAGAGAAAGGAGAGCAAAACCCAATTAACAATTAAAAATTATGGCTTTGAGATAACCATATCTGTGTCATTATTAAAAACCGGCCTTTCAAGACAACAGCCCTACCTGTGACGAGGAAGCTGCAGCGGCCGGCGCCCGCCTCGTTGATGATGTTGCAGTTGTAGATGCCGTAGGAGTCGCGGGAGAGGCTGCTGACGGTGAACTCGGTGGAGTCCTGCAGGTCGAAGTGGCCGGTGCGCAGCAGTTTGCCGCCCAGGCGCCACTCGTAGGTCAGGACGCGCGTGGGGTACGCGCGCAGAACGCGGCAGCTCATGGTGACGCTGCGGCCCTGGCCCTGCCGCAGCTCCAGGAACGTGGGCTCCACTGCTGGCGGGTCTGGGGGAGAGGAAGGGTGGGGTTAAACCAGGCCTAGAGACCAGATTATCTGGGTTTGTATTTGGGACCCATCCTAGAGACATCTCCAGGAACATCGTCTCCACTGCCAGTGGGTCTGTGGGGAGAGGAGGGGTGGGGTTAAACCAGGCCTAGAGAGGAGATTGATCTGGGTTTGTGTCCTAGAGACACCTCCAGGAGCGTCGGCTCCACCGCCAGCGGGTCTGGGGGGTAGAGGAGGTGTTAGAGGGGTTAAACCAGGCCTAGAGAGGAGATTAATCCTGGTTTGTGTTAGACATCGATCTCCAGGAACATCGGCTCCACTGCTGGCGGGTCTGGGGGAGAGGAGGGGGGGGTTAAACCAGGCCTAGAGAGGAGATTAATCTGGGTTTGTGTCCTAGAGACAATGCCAGGAATGTCGGCTCCACTGCCGACGGGTCTGGGGGAAGAGGAGGTATTAGAGGGGTTAAACCAGGCCTAGAGATGAGATTGATCTGGGTTTGTGTTTGGGTTTGTGTCCTAGAGACACCTCCAGGAACGTCGGCTCCACCGCCAGCGGGTCCTGGGGAGAGGAAGGGTGGGGTTAAACCAGGCCTAGAGAGGAATTAAGTTTCCAGGTTTGTGTGACATCCTAGATGTCTCCAGGACATCGGCTCCACCCGTCTGCGGGGAGAGGAGGGCATTAGAGGGGTTAAACCAGGCCTAGAGACCAAATTAATCTGGCTTTGTGGTTTAACACAGGTTTGTGTTTGGGACCCATCCTTGAGATATCTCCAGGAATGGCGGCTTCAATGCCGGCAGGTCTGGGGGAGAGGAGGGGTGGGGTTAAACCAGGCCTAGAGAGGAGATTGATGCTGGGTTTGGTTTGGTTTGGGAATCCTGAGATGTCTCCAGGAACATCGGCTCCACCACTGGCGGTCTGCGGGGAGAGGAGGGGTAGAGTTAAACCAGGCCTAGAGATGAGATTAATCTGGGTTTGTGTCCTAGAGAAACCTCCAGGAACATCGGCTCCACCGCTGGCAGGTCTGTGGGGAAGAGTGAGGGGTGGGGTTAAACCAGGCCTAGAGATGAGATTAATCTGGGTTTGTGTCCTAGACACATCTCCAGGAACATCGGGTCCACTGCTGGCGGGTCTGGGGGAGAGGAGGGGCGGGGTTAAACCAGGCCTAGAGAGGAGACTGATCCAGGTTTGTGTTTGGGACTTGTCCTAGAGAAATCTCCAGAAGCATTGGCTCCATCACCGGCGGGTCTGGGGGAAGGGGAGAGTATTAGAGGGGTTAAACCAGACCTAGAGAGGAGATTAATCTGGGTTTGTGTTTGGGTTTATGTCATAGAGACATCTCCAGGAACATCGGCTCCACTGCTGGCGGGTCTGCGGGAGAGGACGGGTGGGGTTAAACCAGGCCTAGAGAGGAGATTAATCTGGTTTGTGCTAGAGACATCTCCTGCAATGCTGGTTCCACCGCCGGTGGATCTGGGGGAAGAGGAGGAGGTTAGAGGAGTTAAACCAGGCCTAGAGAGGAGATTGATCTGGGTTTGTGTTTGGGACCCATCCTAGAGACATCTCCAGGAACATCGGCTCCACCACTGGCAGGTCTGCGGGGAGAGGAGAGTGTTAGAGGGCTTAAACCAGGCCTAGAGACCAAATTAATCTGGGTTTGTGTTTGGGTTTATGTCCTAGAGATATCTCCAGGAACGTGGGCTCCACTGCCGGCGGGTCTGGAGGAGAACATTAGAGGGGTTAAACCAGGCCTAGAGAGGAGATTAATCTGGGTTTGTGTCCTAGAGACACCTCCAGGAACATCAGCTCCACCACTGGCAGGTCTGTGGGGAAGAGTTAAACCAGGCCAGAGATGAGATTATCTGGGTTTGTGTCTAGACACATCTCCAGGAACATCGGGTCCACTGCTGGCGGTCTGGGGGAGAGGAGGGGCGGGTTAAACCAGGCCTAGAGAGAGACTGATCCAGGTTTGTGTTTGGGACTCGTCCTAGAGAAATCTCCAGAAGCATTGGCTCCATCACCGGCGGGTCTGGGGGAAGGGGAGAGTATTGGAGGGGTTAAACCAGACCTAGAGAGGAGATTAATCTGGGTTTGTGTTTGGGTTTATGTCATAGAGACATCTCCAGGAACATCGGCTCCACTGCTGGCGGGTCTGGGGAGAGGAGGGGTGGGGTTAAACCAGGCCTAGAGAGGAGATTAATCTGGATTTGTGCCCTAGAGACATCTCCTGCAATGCTGGTTCCACGCCGGTGGATCTGGGGGAGAGGAGGAGGTAGAGGAGTTAAACCAGGCTAGAGAGGAGATTAATCTGGGTTTGTGTTTGGGACCCATCCTAGAGACATCTCCAGGAACATCGGCTCCACCACATGTCTGCGGGGAGAGGAGAGTGTTAGAGGGCTTAAACCAGGCCTAGAGACCAAATTAATCTGGGTTTGTGTTTGGGTTATGTCCTAGAGATATCTCCAGGAACGTGGGCTCCATGCGGCGGGTCTGGAGGAGAACATTAGGGGGTTAAACCAGGCCTAGAGAGGAGATTGATCCAGGTTTGTGTCCTAGAGACACCTCCAGGAGCGTTGGCTCCACCACCGGCGGGTCTGGGGGGTAGAGGAGGTGTTAGAGGGGTTAAACCAGGCTAGAGAGGAGATTAATCTGGGTTTGTTGTCTAGAGACACTCCAGGAACATCAGCTCCACCACTGGCAGGTCTGTGGGGAAGAGTTAAACCAGGCCTAGAGATGAGATTAATCTGGGTTTGTGTCCTAGACACATCTCCAGGAACATCGGGTCCACTGCTGGCGGGTCTGGGGGAGAGGGAGGGCGGGGTTAAACCAGGCTAGAGAGGAGACTGATCCAGGTTTGTGTTTGGGACTCGTCCTAGAGAAATCTCCAGAAGCATTGGCTCCATCACCGGCGGGTCTGGGGGAAGGGGAGAGTATTGGAGGGGTTAAACCAGACCTAGAGAGGAGATTAATCCGGGTTTATGTCATAGAGACATCTCCAGGAACATGGGCTCCACTGCCGGCGGGTCTGCGGGAGAGGAGGGATGGGGGTTAAACCAGGCCTAGAGAGATTAATCTGGATTTGTGCCCTAGAGACATCTCCTGCAATGCTGGTTCCACCGCCGGTGGATCTGGGGGAAGAGGAGGACGTTAGAGGAGTTAAACCAGGCCTAGAGAGGAGATTAATCTGAGTTTGTGTTTGGGACCCATCTAGAGAATCTCCAGGAACATCGGCTCCACCATGGCGGGTCTGCGGGGAGAGGAGGAGTGTGAGGGCTAAACCAGGCCTAGAGACCAAATTAATCTGGTTGTGTTTGGGTTTATTCCTAGAGACATCTCCAGACTGGGCTCCACTGCTGGGGGTGGGGGAGAATAGAGGGGTTAAACCAGGCCTAAGAGACCAGATTAATCTGGGTTTGTGTAGACCTGTCCTAGAGACCTCTCCAGGAACGTCGGCTCCACGCGGCAGGTAGGAGAGAGGGGTGGGGTTAAACCAGGCCTAGCAAGGAGATTAATCTGGGTTTGTGTCGTAGAGACATCTCCAGGAACGTCGGCTCGACCGCCGGCTAGTCTGGGGGAGAGCAGGAGGGTGGAGTAAACCAAATGGAGTTTATTTCTGTCAGACCCAGGCAGGGAATTACCAATAAATCCAAAATTTTTATTTCTATTCCTGAGATTTGGGACCCATTTGGGTCACTTTAGAACCAAATGGGGTTTGGTTTTTTTTTGATCTGGAGCTGAGAATTACCAATAAATCATCACATTTCTTTTTTTTTTTTTTCTCTGTCCTTGGGATACTGGGATTTGTTTGGGTCACTTTAGAAGCAAATGGGGTTTGCTTTGCTGATCTGGGGTAGAAGATTACCAATAAACCCCAAAATTTCTTTATTTCCCTGTCCTGGGAGATTGGGTGTGTTTGGGTCACTTTAGAACCAAATGGGGTTTGCTTTTATAGCTCCATGGCAGAGAATTACCAATAAATCCCAAAATTTCTTTCTCTATTCCTGAGAGATTTGGGACCCGTTTGGGTCACTTTAGAACCAAATGGGCTTTGCTTTGCTAATCTGGAGCTGAGAATTACCAATAAATCATCACATTTCTTTTTTTTTCTCTGTCCTTGGGATATTGAGACTGTTTCGGTCACTTTAGAACCAGCTTTTGCTGATCTGGGGCCAAGAATTATGAATAAACCCCAAAATTTCTCTTTTTTTCTCTAGCCCTGAGAAATTTGAGACCCGTTTGGGTCATTTTAGAACCAAATGGGATTTGCTTTTACTGCTCTGGGGCAGAGAGAATTCCCAATAAATCATCAAATTTCTTTTTTTTCTCGTCCCGGGAGTTGGTGATCTGTTTGGTTTATTCTATAATGTTTGATTTGCTATTGGGTAAGATTACATAACCCATTTTTTATTTCTTCCCTGGGTTTGTTTTTTACTTGATTTTTTTTTTTTTTTTTTTTTTTTAATATTTTGCTTTGTCTTTTGGCAGATTACCATAAATCTCATTGTTTTTTTTTTTGGTTTTTCTGAGGTGTTTTGGGTTACCTTTTGTACTTGTGATACTGGATGCTGGTTTGTCAGTTTGTGTCTTGTGTTTTGTCGATTTGTTTGTGGACTATTAGTTCTTGATTGAGAGATATAAGGTCAGTTATTTGTTGTTAGTCCTTTCGGTTATGGGATTCGTTTTGGGTTCATTAGAATCCAACGTGGTTTTTGTTCTTTATAGTCGTACTAAGGGATTATTCATTAGGGATAAGAGCTTCCTTTATTTGGTTATTGCCCTGGGAGAGATTGGTGTCTGTTGGGTCACTTTAAACACAATGGGGTTTATTTTTTGTCAAATCTTGGGGTCAGAGAATTTACGCAATAAATCATCAAAATTATTTTTTCCCCCTCTCTTGGGATATTGGGAACTTTGTTTGGTTCACTTTAGAACCAAATGGGATTTGCTTTTGCTGATCTGGGGCAGAGAATTACCAATAAATCATCAAATTTCTTCTTTTCTCTGTATTTGGGAAATCTGGAGCCTGTTTGGGTCACTTTGGAATCAATGGAAGTTGTTTTGTCAATTTGGTTTTCTACGGTGGAGATGGGGGTGGCTGGTTTGTTTTTGGTTGTTGTGTTGTTATTGTTGTTTGTTTGTTTATTCCTCTCTTCAGAGTTTAAATTTACTGGCGTGTAGATGATCTTTTTTGAGTTTGTTTCTGCGGTCTTATTTCCTTGGGGTATTTGTGGATTTGGGTAGGTTGTTGTTTTTGGTTGTGTGTGTTGTATTGATCATTGGATTTGTCTATGGTGTTGGGTTTGGTTGTTTCTGTTGGTTTATTTTCCCTTTTTTGATTATGTTTAACTTTGGTGTATTTGTTTTTGCCTCATGGTTTATGTCATGTCTCTCTAATGTTTTTTGTCTTTTTGTGTTTTGTTTTTCTGAGTTGCGGCCTGGGATGTTGTTTTTGGTGCTGACTTAGACGGGGGTGTTGGCTTGTGGCTGGTTGTTGTGTTGGTGGGTTGTTGTTGTTGTGGGGTTTTTTTGTTTTTTTTTTTTTTTTTTTTTTTTTTTTTTTTTTTTTTTTTTTTTTTTTTTTTTTTTTTTTTTTTTTTTTTTTTTTTTTTTTTTTTTTTTTGGTGGTGTTTTTTTTTTTTTTTTTTTGGTTGGTATTTTTAGGCTTATGGTAATGTGAATAATTATGCGCGGCGCGTAGAGGTTTCTGTCATTTTCGTTTGTTAAATTTGCTCGCTGGGAGGTAGGATTTGCTGTGTTCTGTGGTGTTATTCTGCTTGTGTAGTATACGTTCTTATGTTTGCTGTGTGTGATGTGGTTTATTTGTTTCGTGGATTATTTGTAGTGTGAGCGCGTTAATAGGGTGTGGGTTTACCTAGATTAGGTTATTCGCTTGCATATTTGTGAATTTTGTCGTCACTTGTTGATTTGTCTTCTTTGTGTCGCATTTTGAGAGTGTGTTTGTTGTTGTGTTTGTGTTGTCTTGTGTTGGTCTGGGTCTATCTTTTTGTGATGACGATTTTGTGTGTAGTATGTGGTGTTATTGTATTGGTTCATACTTCGGTTGGTGGCATTGTAAGGAATATTGTTTTGTGGGTAGTGTTAAGCTCTCTGTTTGTAGATGAATGTTGAAGGGGAGTATGCTAAGTGTAAGTATTGTTCTTTGTTAGTCTTGTGTGTGACTGTGCTCGTCTTGGATCAGTGTTGGGTGGTAGTGTATTTGTGTGTTTTGATCCACTTCAGAACCATAAATTGGTTGGGTGCTTCGTAGCTCCATGGCAGAGAATACCAATAAAATCCCAACTTTTTTTCTTTCACCGTCTTTGGGAGATTGCCTGTTTGGGTCACTAGTAGCCAAGGGTTGTTTGTCAACCTGGGGCAGAGAATTACCAATTATTCCCTAAATTGTACTCACTTTCTTACCTTGGGAGATATTGGGGGTGGTTGGGTCGACTTTATGAACTCAAATGGGGTTTATTTGTGCACCTGGGGCAGGCAGAATTACCAAAAACCCCAATTCCCCGTCCTGGCATCTGGGCCCTGTTTTATGTGCAGAAATGGTGAATTTCAGATAAATTATTCATTTACCTTTGGGCAGTGGGGCTTTCATCTCCTTTTAGAAGCTGGGACTCAGAACAAACCTCAGAGACCGAAATTCACGGAACTGTGATGATTTTTAAGCCCCTAGTCAGCATCTTGGGGTTGAAATTAAAAATTTGGGGTCAGGGGTTGAAAACCCCAGAGATGGCTCAGCCTGCGATCCGTGGAAAATGAGAGGGAACCAGCTCAGAGCCGGAGGGCAAATCTCCTCAGTTACAAAAAAATTAATTTAAAAATGATATTGGGGATTTTAAAGAAAATTTGAGTTCACCCAGACACAAACCCAAGGTCTGGCCCTATATTTAGCCTGGGCCCCTTATGTATAAGCCTGGGCCCTCGTTATTCTATAGTCCCTGTTATGTTGGCTGTTAGGCTTGGCCCTATATTATATGGTCTGGTCCCTATTTTTTAAGCCTGGCCTATTATTTATAGGTTGTCCTATAGTTATGGCCTGTCCTAGTATTTGTAGCCTGGCCCGTTATATTTATTAGGACAGAGGCTGTACTTGTGATTAAGGGACTTCTGTTGTGACCATAAGATAACAGAATGCAGTGCAGTTTTGGGATATTGCTGATTTTGCATTTGTAATTTTTTCAGATTGTAGGGTGTGAATTTCCGTTATTCAGCATGAGTTGTGCTGTTTTAATTAATTAGCTGGAATTTTATTAGGGTGTAACACGTGGACACCGTGAGTATGTGCGGCACGGAAATGGGGTTTCATGGATGTTCCTCCACGCGCAGGAGAGGAAGCTGGACAACACCCGGAGATATGTATGTGTGAGTTATCGAGTAGTGAAATTCTATGTGTAGGATATCCGTGTTCCTACAAAACCGAGGTGTGATGCAGAACCCTTCAACCTGCTCCATTCCTGCTGGCTGTGGCATCCTCCAGTACGTGGGGAAATTTGGGAACAAAGCCAAGAGGGGCTGGAGAATCCTGAGGAGCTGGGAAAGGGCTGGAGAATCCTGAGGATGGGCAATGGGGCTATGGAGACTCCTGAGAAGATGGGAAAGGGCTGGGCTTGAGAGATGAGTTTCTGGAGAATTGAGTAGTGTGGAGATTGCGAGGAAGGGATATAGTGAGATTCGTGAGAGATCTGTGGGAAGGGGCTGTGAGATCTGAGGTGGGGGGTTGAATCTGAAGATGGTGAATGGGGCTGTGAGAATCCTGAGGGAGCTGGGAAGGGCTGGAAGGGAGAGGAATCGAGGCTGAGGATCGCTGTGGAGAGCTGGAGAAAATAATATCCCTGAGGAGCTGGGAAAAGTATGTTGGAAATCTCTGGGAGTGGGTAAAGGGCTGGAAAAATCCTTTTGAGGAGATGGGGAAGAGTGGGAACCTGGGAGAGAAGGTGTCCTGAGGGAGATGGGAAAGAGCTGGAGAATCCTGAGGAGATGGAAAGGCTGGAGATCGGGGACGTTGTAGGAGGAGTGGGAAGGATGGCCGAGGATGGAAGGGATGGGATCTGAGGGAGCTGGAAGGGCTGGAGAATCTGAGTGAGCTGGGAAAGGGCTGGAAGGAATCCTGAGGGAGCTGGGAAAAGGCTGGAAAAATCCTGAGGGAGCTGGAAAGGGCCTGAGCTGAGGCAAGGAGGCTGTGGAGGGGACCTTGTGGCTCTGCTCCAGGGAACAGGGACAGGAGGAGAGGGAACGGCCTCAGGCTGGGCCAGGGCAGGCTCAGGTCGGATTTTAGGGATAATTTATCCATGAAAAGGGTGGGCAGGGCTTGGAAGTGCCCAGGGAGATTTAAGTGCCCATCCCTGGAGGGTTGAAATCCCTGTGGACGTGGCCCTCGTGGGGCGGCGGTGTTGGGAACGGTTGGATTTCATTTCTTGGTGGATTTTCCAACCTCAGGCCATTCCACCAGAGCTTTTTTTTTCATGATTTCCATCAAACCCGATGAATCCAAGGAAAAATCTCTCCAAAATTCATTTCCCACAACCTCACAATTTCCAGAATCTCTGGATCCATCAGAGAACCCATATGTGGATCACAGAGAGCTCTGACCCCATTGTTCCTGCCGGTGGAACCATCCATTCCACGAGGGATGTTGATGCCTATTACCAGAGGGACAGCAGGTTGGAAATGGGAATAAATGCTGGATTGGAATAAATAATAATCAAAAATAATTAAAAAAATTATTATAAAAAATAATAATAATAATAATTTAATAATAATTAAATAATTAAAAATAAAAAAAAAAAAAAAAAAAATAAAGAAAATAATAATTAAAAATAATAAATAAATAAATTAAAAAAAAAAAAATAAATAATGCTGGATTGGGATAAAATCAAGGATTTGTGAGGGAGCAGCAGCAGCTTCTCTTAAAAACTCCAGATTGCCTTCCAAACTGCGAGGCAGTTACAGGCACAAAGTCAGAAATTGCAAAAGTGAAACACGGGAGAGGGATTTATGGAGAGAAAAAAAAAAATCAGCTTGGAAAATTCCAGCAGCATCCATGGACGGAATTATTTGTGTCCTGTGTCAATTCAAATAATCTTCATTTTATGCTGCACTTTGCAGCCAGAGCTCTGTTGAAATCCCTATTTTTGTGTAATTATGGGAATTAATCTCCTAAGGAATATGAGACAACAAAGGAAATGTGTTTATTCAGCACCTTCTCTGTTAGGATATGGAAAAGAAAGAAAAAAAATCACTTATGGAAATTATACGTTCAATTTTACGTTTTCCTATTGGTGTTGGACTGTTCCTGTTGTTTGGCCCAAGTTGAGTTAGATTGTTATCCCGAGTACACACATTCTTTCCATCCTGTTCTTCACCTATCTTACCCACCAAACTTGGGAGCTGGTATATCCCGGGAATTCACAGTGAAGAATTGAGGATTCTCCTCACCGTTTGGCTTGGATTTCCATTTTCCCATCAAATCCAAGCCCTTATCCCATAATTAATTATGAACAGAAGAAGAAGAAGCTGTGGCTGCTCCATCCCTGGAAATGTTCAAGGTGGGGCAGGAATTTTCTCTCCGACGCCAATTCTCAAAATCAATCCAATAGCAATAATTCCATTTTTTTCCTCCATTTTTGCTGCACTTTGCAGAGCTCTGGTGAAATCCCTGTTTTGTGTAATTATGGGAATTTGTCTCGGGACAACAAAGGAAACGTGTTTACTCAGCACCTTCTGCTGTTAATATGGAAATGGGGAAAAAAAGTCAATTTAATGGAGGAAAATAAATTATTCAAATTTACCTTTCCATGATTGGTGTTGACTCTGTTACTGCCAAGTTTGACTCCTTTCTATCCCAGTACAACATTCCCTCCCATCCTGCTCTTCACCTTCTTCCCACCATAACTGTGGGGATGGATATCCCGGAATTCCACAAGTGAAGAATCTCATGGATTTCCATAATTTATTTCATGGATTCATTTTCATGAATTTTCATAATTAATTATGAACAGGAGAAGAAGAAGCTGGGGCTGCTCCATCCCTCAAAGTGTTCAAGGTTGGATGGGGTTTGGAGCCACCAAATCCTCCCTGCTCTGATCCTTCCAATTTGAAATATTTTTATGGAATATTTGCATCCATTCCCGCTCATTCTTTCTTCTTCCAAACCCAAAACTCTTTTTCTCTGGACGACTCTCAACTCCATCCCTTTCCAATTCCAATTCCCAAAAAAAACCCAATACAAATAATCCCATTTTTTTCCCCTTAATAACACCTCTGTCGATCCTTCAGCTCTGTTTTTTGGGATTTTCTGATGAGAAGAAGCCACATCTCAGGAAGTTCTCTCCGTGACCATAATTTTAATATTAAACAAAAAAAAATTCAAATTCTCTGCTTGTCATTTAAACCTTCCCCGGTGCTGGGGTTTGCATATTCATCACCTCCCTGGGTCAGCAGGCTCTGACCTTGCTAAATGTCACAAAGCTCCTGGGATTTCACTTTCCCAATCCGTGATTTCCATATTTTTTTCTTTTTCCCTGCCTTGCTCCGTGTGGATAAATCACACAAAAGCCGTAATCACCTCGGGGTTATTCTGAAATCGGCGTCGGTCGGATGAGGAGAATTGGCGAAGAATTTTGGAAATTTTGGAGAAGAATTTTGGGGTTTTTTTCTGTTTTCTGGGAAATCTCTGCTCAATAATCAAGGAGTTGGGAATGATCCACAGATGAAACATCAGGACAAGTGGGAATTTTCCATCTGGGGTGCTAAATATCCCTATATTTATATATAAAACTCCAAATAATTGTGGGAAGGTTTGCTCAGTTTGGCAGCATCAACCATTGCCGTATCCTGGGAAAATCCTTTTGGCAGGAATATGGAATTCCTCAGATACGACCTCCAGGAAAAAAGTGGAGAAAACCAATTCAGAAAGCAAATTAGAACTCTAAAAATAATGGCAGCACCATTATTTGGATATTTTCAAGTTTTTAAAGCCATTTTTTCGTTCCCATACTTGGGAAAGAAGAAAAAAAAAAACTGCCCAGAGTTAAAAAAAATTAGACCCAGTTTGAAAACTTTATTTTAGGCTGTCCTTTCTCCCACCACAAACAGTCCAAATGAAACCCAAATTTTATCTCTGGAGAAGAAATTCATTCAGAAAGTAATAAATGCAGCAGCCTGGGATGTTTGGTTATGTAATATTTGTCCTGAATATTAATCAGTTTCTTCCACTCAAATCTTCAATCGTGAGGGGAGGGAAAAAGAAGATGTAAATAATATTAATTTTAAATGCAAATCTTCATTTCCTTTATCATCTCAAGCTCCTTAAAAATAGATTTATAACAGATTTGTTTAAAAGGAAAGCTATTTTCCCCACTTGGTTTCTCAGATCCCTCGGTTATCCCTTTTTAATGAGTTTTCATAATTAAAATTTTATAATCTGGCAGAGTTCGCTCTTTGGGGAGTTTTCCCACACTCCTGATCCCCATTCACGAGACAATTCCATGAATTTGGGAAAATTCCCACAGGGATTGGCCACCCTACCTGTCTAAAAAGTTTCTCTGTATCACTTTCCTAAAATTCCACGAGTTTTTATCTCGTTAATTCCGGTTCTGTTTTGGACGGAGAGCGCTTCGTTCTCTCGCCACAACTTTTCTTTCATTATTAATACAATATTTGCATATAAATATTTCATCAGGCAGATATTTCCAGAGCAGACCCAGCACATTCCCGAGTTGCCAAATCGGCTTTTCCAAGGCAAAAAAAAATTCTTTTTCCCGTTCCCAACTGCAAAGAAATCCAAAATTAAGGAAAGAGGACTCAGGGCTGGACTCTGGAAAATGGGAATAACTCATTCATGGCGCTCCACTCAGCCTCATCTTTTCCCTAATTAGCCCTGCTCCATTCCCAATTTAATTCCTGCAGGATAAACTCTTTTCCCAGAATTATTTGGAATTTATTACTGAGGAAAAAGGAGGTAAATAAAGCCGAGTTCCAGGAAATCTGGAGCATCCCAAGCCAGCCAGGCTTCCATAAAATATCTGGGATGTTTAAGAGGCTTTCCGAGGATTTGGGGATGGATGGGTTTGGGATTTGTGCTGTAGAAAAGGATTTTATGGAGCTCAGAAGGAAAAGGGAGCGAGGTCCACCCAAAAAGCGACCCCATGCCTGATTCAGGGATCCAGGGGCAGCCACAGATTCTTTGAGAATTCCATCCCATCCTCATCCCACCCTCCCAATCAGGAATTCCTTCCCAATATCCCATCTAAACCAAACACAGAGGAAGAGTCCTCCTGGAGCAGCCTGGAATGGCAGGAAGTGTCCCCTGCCCATGGAGGGGTTGGAATGGGATGGTTTGGAAATTCCCTCCCAATCCAAAGCATTCCGGGACTCCAGGATTTTCATTTCTTTGTAGATATTTTAGGATTTAAGGTAAACAAGAAAAACCAAAAATCTTAAACCACAGCTCAAGGCCAAACCATGACCAAGCCCAAAATTCCACCATTTTCCTGGAGAGCCCCCAGACTGAGATCCTGGAATCACTGAGATGGGATAAAGGGATGGCAGCAGGAAACAGAGGTGAGGAAAAGAAAAAAAAACCTCATTAGATAAAGGCATCAAATTAAAAAAAAAATCTTTATCTTTGAATTTACTGGGTTTTTTTTTGTTTGACCCAACAGATGTGACCCAGAGCAGTAATTCCAGTGGAAGGGGCACATTCCCAAAGCTGCCAGAGCTCCAGGAATGCACAGGGTGGGATTGGTGCGATGTCTGTCCAGGAGTTGGATTCGTGATCCCACTCATGATATTCCATAATTCCACCAAAATTCCATAATTCCATAATTGACCACTTCAATGGGACAGAAAACCCTGCTGCCTCAAGGAAAACTTCTTCCCAAAAAACGGGAACATCCCACACAGCACAACCCCGGCAAAATCCATGAATTTTTACCTAAATAAAAGAATTCCATTAAACATCATCACTGCTGGAATCATCCTGGATAAACATTAAAAAAAAAAAATAATCTGAAAAGAACCGTTTTTTATGACAATTGGTTAAATGCCACCCTCGGTAGGGAAACGCTGCTCTAGTCGTCGGCAATGAAAACTTTCCTCCCACAGGAAAAAAGGAAATCAAAGCTTCCCATAATTTTTCTCCATTCATCTCCAATTTGTCACTTGCCAGGATGGGAACAAAGGGAGCGGAATTCTAAACAGGAAGAGATGAAAGGAAAAGCTCCTGGAAATACCTGCTCGACTCCCACGCCTTTGAACCGTTTTCAAGTTGTCGGAATCGGGGAAATTCTGCGTCTCCAGCAGAACAAAAATCCGTTAAAAAAAGAGGGGATTTGGCAACAGTGAAAAGTGGAAAAATAACAGCGACCCAAGCAGAGCATCCCTTGGAATGTGGAAGTCAGCAGGAATCATCCCATGGGATGGAGCGGGAGCTGACTCAGGTTCGAAGGAAGCTGAAAAGCTGCTGGAGCTGCTCAACCACAGAATCTTTTCTGCTTTTCACAGCAAATTTGGGCCAGAAAAAGGGGAAAAAAGCTGCTTTCCCCCTTCCAATTCGGAAGGATCAGCATTCCGCTGTTTCTATGGTGGCTCTCATTCCTGGATTCACAGAATTCCGGGATCATTGAGGTTGGAAAAGAGCTCCAATGCCCACCTTGGCACCCAGTGCCACCTCTAGGGATGGGCACTGCAAACCTCCCTGGGCAGCCCCTGCCAATTCCTGCCCACCCTTTTCATGGATAAATTATCCCGAAAATCTGACCTGAGCCTCTCCTGGCCCATCCTGAGGCCGTTCCCTCTCCTCCTGTCCCTGTTCCTTGGAGCAGATCCCAAATTCCCCCGGCTGCCCCCTCCTGTCAGGGAGTTGTGCAGAGCCACAAATTCCCCTGATCCCCCCTTTTTTTTTTTCCAGGAAAAAATGACCCTGAGCCACGGACAGCCGGCACCGACCCCTCATTCACAAATTCCAATGGGATGAACCTGCTCCTAACGCAGCCAAACCGGGAGAAACCCACAGGAAAACCTTCCATCCTCCCTGCAGCTTCAATTCTGGGATTTACAGCAGGGCTGGAGGGCCTGGAAACAGCTCTGATGGAAATTCTGGGGATCCCACAGAATTACAAATCCATGATTTGTTACCAAACAGAGCTGGGAGAACCCAATCCATGGATGTGCGAAGCCCTCGGGGACCCCAAAAGCACCGAGCGCTGCTGAAATCAGGGTGGCAGAAGATTGGGACATCCCAAAGTGGGATAAAGGAGGGCTGAACTCTGGAAAACTCCGAATGACTGCCTGAAACCCGGATGATGACCGAAGTGGCCAGGGAAATCGCGTTGGGGCCACTCAGACCTCGAGAAATGGCAGAACGGCTCCTCATCCCCCCGTTACAGCCCCAAAACCACCACAGAGCAGGGTTTCTGTGTTCCAGCCACAAATGCTGAGTGTTCCCGAAATAAAAAAAAAAAAAATAAGAAAAATAAAATAAATAAAATTTAAAAAATAAAAAATAAAGAAAAAATAAAAATAATACAAAAAATAGATATAATAATAAAAAATAACAGCTTCCCACTAAGAAAATAAAATAGAATAGAATTAAAAAAATAAAGAAAAAATAAAAATAGTATAAAAAAATAAAAATAATAAAAAATAAAATAAATAAAAATAAAAATAATAAAAAATAAAATAACAGCTTCCCCACTAAGAAAAAGAAAATAAAAAAGAAATGAAAAGAAGTAAAAAGAAAATAAAGAAATAAATAAAATAATGATAAAAATAAAATTAACGCTTCCCACTAAGAAAGAAAAAAAAAAGAAGTTAAAAAAAAAAAAAAAAAAAAAATTCAGCTCCAGGGACAGCCCCTGCTCTGCTTTTTCCTGCTTGTTCGACACGGCAGCGACAAACGAGCGCAGCGCCCGCTCGGCGTTTCCAGCACCGCGTCCTCCCAGCTCAGCCGCTCGTTCCCGTGTCGAGGAATTCAAAGCTGAGCTAAAATAATGATGGCCTCGCGCTCGGGTTGGGGTTTTTGTACCATAAATGAGACTCCTATGTCATTTTTACTCCCGTATTTACATGGAAATCATGGATTCGGGGCGCTGCGGAGACAAACGCCAGCACATCAAATATGGAGCAGCCGTAACGCTTGTTGAGGGGGGGAATAAATCAACTTTTTCTCGGCGCGATGGAAATAAAATCGAGGGGAAATGGAGGGGAAATGGAGGGGAAACGGAGGTTTACTCACACTGCACGATGAGCTGCACCAAAGCCTCGCGGGGTTTGACGTTGAAGCCGTTGTACTGGCTGGTCTGGCAGCGGTAGGTGCCGGTCATTTCCCGCGACACGTTGACGATGCGCAGGATCCCGTCGTAGCTTTCGCTCTGCAGGGCCCCGTCGGGCATGGCCACCTCTTTGTCGGCCCGTGACCACAGGATGATGGGCTTGGGCTTGCCCGTCACCTGGCACTGCAGCTCGATGGTGTCCCCTTCCCGCGTCACCAGCGGCGACTTCTCCTGGGGGACGGTCAGGTTGGGGGGCACTGGGGAACGGGGAGAGAGCGGGGTCAGTAATGGGGTGCTGAGATGGATTTCCTGCTGGGAATTGTCCGTGGAAAGGGAATTTGTGCGCTGCAAAGGGTGAATTGTGAAGTTCCCACATTTATGGGGTGAAGTTCTCAGCTGCTCCAGAGAAGTTTCCCCAGCCCTGCTGTGCCACTCCTGCCCTCGCTGGGTGTCCCAGCCCCATCCCAGTGCTCCCAGTGCTCTCCCAGCATTCCCCACTGCTTTTCCTTTTCGTGATTCTTTGGCGCTAAATCTCGATTTTTCACAACAGCCTGGCTGTCCCATGTCCCCAAGTGCCACATCCGCTCTGAAATCCCTCCAGGAATGGGGACTCCCCCACTGCCCTGGGCTGGAGAGCCTTTTCCAGGTGGGAATTCTCCCTGACATCCACCCTGGCACAACTCGGGGCCGTTTCCTCTCGTTCCACCCCTTGTGCAAAGACAACTGTGCAAATCCATGAGGAAAGGAGCAGTAAGAACAAGGCAAGGGACACCAACCCCAATTCCAAAGGGGAAAAATCCATCTTTTCTCAGGCACAAACCACTCCAGATGGAAAAGAGGAGCCTGGGGGAGATTTGCTGCTCCAGCCAAATGGTTGGAAAAGAAGCTGAAGCCAAGAAAACTTGGGAGAATTGTCTTTACCCTTTCACCCCCATGGAAAATTGTCCATCAGTGGTGTGGAAGGGAAATGGAGTGATCTGTCACAATTCCCATCTTGATTTTCCCATCGTTCCAGCCCCAGTGTCCCCCAGTTCTGAAGCCCATTCCCTTGGGAATTCTGATTTTTTGGAGGGCTGATTAGCTTGACAGGGAAGGTCTTTCCCTGCTGCAGGGAGGATGCTCAGCTCACACAGAGCTTCTCCAAGAATTCCTCTACCTGGATGTGACAGAATTTCTGGAATAGCCAAATTGAGCCCTGGTTGGAGCACCCTGGGATAGCGAAAAATGGCTGGATGGGTTTTAAGGTCCCTTCCAACCCAAACAGCTCCGTGATTTTGTGATTCCAGGAGATCTGGAGGTCTCCAGGCTGATCCAAATCCTGCTCTGCGGTGTTCCATCCTCAGGTTTATCCACCAGAAGGGATCCCTTAGGAAAATCGGGATCAGAACCGAAAGGGATCCCTTAGGAAAATGAGAATCACCACCTGATGGGGTTCCTTAGGAAAATCAGGATCAGCACAAGAAGGATTCCCTTAGGAAAATCAGGATCAGCACCTGATGAGGTCCCTTAGGAATATTGGGATCAGCACCAGGATTCCATCAGGAAAATCGGGATCAGCACCTGATGAGGTCCCTTAGGAAAATTGGGATCAGCACCAGGATTCCCTTAGGAAAATTGGGATCAGCACCAGGATTCCATCAGGAAAATTGGGATCAGTACCAGAAGGGGTTCCTTAGGAAAATCAGGATCAGCACCTGATGGGGTTCCTTAGGAAAACTGGGATCCGCACCAGGATTCCCTTAGGAAAATCAGGATCAGCACTAGAAGAGGTCCCTTAGGAAAATCGGGATCAGAACCGAAAGGGATTCCCTTAGGAAAATGAGAATCAGCACCTGATGGGGTTCCTTAGGAAAACTGGGATCAGCACAAGAAGGATTCCCTTAGGAAAATCAGGATCAACACCAGGATTCCCTTAGGAAAATCAGGATCAGCGCCAGGATTCCTTTAGGAAAATCAGGATCAGCAGTAGAAGAGGTCCCTTAGGAAAATCGGGATCAGCACCTGATAGGGTTCCTTAGGAAAATCAGGACCAGAATCAGGATTTCCCTCAGGAAAATCAGGATCAGCATCTCCTCCAGCCCTTCCCCTGACAATTCAGGGTAGCAAAACCAGAAAATGAAGGAAAATAGCCCAAAATAACAACTCTTCCCTGCGCAACAATGTCTGCAGGGGAAAGGTGGAAAGGGAACGAGCCAGAAGGGACAAATGTTGATTTTTGGGAATAAAACCAGTGTTAAAGCCTGTCCTGAACAGCGCAGACCATCCCAATCCCAAAGTTTCTTCTTCTTGCTACCAACCCAATATTTAGGACAGACAAAAAAAAAAAAATCCCTTAAACTGACACGTTCCTGATCCTGATTTTTTTGCATACCATGAGCTCCCTTTAATGAGGTTTTTGTTGCTTTTTTAACCTCCAGTTCCTTTTTTAGCACCTTCTGCCTCCCAGTTTCCCTGACACGATCCCACGTATCCCAAAAATCCTGCCCAGCTCCCGGTACCATTTGCCCAAGGTGGATTTTATGGATGTCAGGGCTTTTTTAGGGCAGATATTCCACGTTTGAGGCTCGATTCCCACTCTTGACCTATTTTATCGAGGTGTGGGGGGAGCAGCGAGGGGATTATTTCAGGTCCATTTATGTAACAGACCCGGGACATAAATCCCCGCTTTTCCTGCTCCAAAATGTCACGGGGAAAAATAAAAATTCCTGCTGAACAGGAGGATTTCATGGATTTGGGATTTCACACAACCCCTCCCACTCCGCTGACTCCGGGAGGGGCCTCAGAACCACCAGGAAGAGGAAATTCCCTCCATCCTGAGCCAATTTAATAAATCCCTGCCACTCCTGGCATTTGGGGAGCGTGTTTGTGCCGGGCCCTTCTGCTGCTAATTAGCAGAGCGGTAATGAATCTTTGATGAATCACTAATGACCTTCAAAGGCTGCGACTGTTTCAGTTTCCACTCGGCTGCGTACCGGAGCCGTTCCCAGAGCAGAATTCCTTGGGAAAGGAGCAGAAAGGCTGAGCCCAAAATCCCCTTTTTCCTGGTTTGTTTTTTTATTTTATTTTTTTTTTTAGAGTGTTCCCAGTGAGGAAATTTAAGGGAATTTAAGACTTCCTCACTTCCTGCGGGGATTGTGCAGAGCTGATAGGAATGGGAAACTAAGGGATATTTCTAGGAAATCCCATCAGTTTTCCAAAGGATTCCCCAGGAAATACCAGGAATTGGGTGGTTTTTGGATGCTGAGTGCACAGGCAGCACTGCTGGCTCCAGCTGGGCTGGAAGGTGAAAAAATTTGCATGGAATGGTCACCCATAATTCCAAACTTGGCTCTTCCCCTGTGAGAATCCTCCCAGCTCTTCTCCTGATTGCAAAATTGTGGAATGATGCAAAGGCTTGGGATGGAAGGAAACTTAAAATCCACCCGGTTCCCTTGAAATTTCAAAGTGGCGAAATCCAGAGCCTGAGGAGTCCGTGGGATCACAGAATCCCGGAATGGATTGGGAATTTAAATCTCATCCAGTGCCACCCCATGGGCAGGGACCCCTCCCACTGTCCCAGGCTGCTCCCAGCCCCAATGTCCAGCCTGGCCTTGGGCACTCAAAGGGATCCAGGGGTGCAATTCCCAATTCCCAAATCCCACCCCAATCTCCCATTTCCCAGTGTGACCCCATTCCCTGTGTCCTGTCCCTCCATCCCTTGGCCCCAGTCCCTCTCCAGCTCTCCTGGAGCCCCTTCAGGCCCCAAAAGGGGCTCTGAGCTCTCAAAGAGAGAGTATAGGGTTGGAGAAGAGAGACCTTTCCTTTTGGGGAAAAGTTTGGAAAAAAGCCCACAAAAAGTAAAAGACACTTTATTCCCCCCCCCCCTTTAAAATTGGGAAAAATTTGGGGTTTTTTGGGGAAAAAAAAAAAGATTAAAAATTTTTGGGGAAAGGTGGGGGGAGAAAACTTATTTTCCCCGTCATGGATTGGGAAGCAGAAGAGAGCCCCTTTCTCATGGATTGAAAGGATTGGAGCAGACAGAACTTTCCTTGTGGATTGGATGGGATTGGAGCAGAGAATTTCCTCATGGATTGACAGGATGGAGGTCTTTCCTCATGGATTGGAGCATAGAGACCTTTCCTTTTGGATTGGGAAGGATTGGAGCAGAGAGGCCTTTCCTTATGGATTGGAAATTATTGGAGCGGAGAATTTTCCTCAGGGACTGGAGCAGAGAGAACTTTCGTCATGGCTTGGGAAGGGTTGGAGCAGAGAGGCCTTTCCTGGTGGATTGGGAAGGACTGGAAAACAGAGGCCTTTCCTCATGGATTGGAGCAGAGAGATCTTTCCTGGTGGATTGGAGCATAGACCTTTCTTCATGGATTGGGAAGGATTGGAGCAGAGAGAACTTTCCTCGAGCTTTAGAAAGGATTGGAACAGAGATCTCATGGATTGGAAATGATTGGAGCAGAGAGACCTTTTCTCATGGATTGGAGCAGAGAGGAATTTCCTCATGGATTGGGAAGGATTGGAAGAGAGAACCTTTCCTCATGGATTGGAAAGGGGATTGGAACAGAGAGACCTTTCCGGATTGGAGGTTGGACAGAGAGACCTCAATGGGAGAGTCAGAAGAGAGTATTATGGTACAATGGAAGCAGGACAGAGCACAGCTGTGCTCCAGAACATCTCTGAGTGCATCGACACTAATATGCGACCAACGACGTTGAGAAGATTCGGCGATACTGAGCGAAGTGCAGACCTTGGCTTATGGTACCTCAGTATGGAGAGTGTCCACGAACTCAGGGGAGGTCGTTCCTCATGGGTGACGGAAGTGAGCATCGCGGAAGCCCATACCTCAGGACGCTCGGTTAATTGCACGCGTTGTGAGGTGAGAGAGACCGAGCGCGTGAGGAGCATGTATGTGGCAGTAATCCACTTCAGCGCCGACTAGAGGCGTGGACATTATCTTGATGGTGAGAGAGTTGGAGAACAGTCCAAGTCATAGGTAGGAGCGAGCGCAAGAGAGTTGTTGCTGCTGCAGTTGGGTAGCAAGAGGAGCAGGGACAAGACGCACTCACTGTTGCTGTCCGAGATGGATGGGGGGAGGGGTTGTGGGAGTCGAGAAGATGAGAGCACCCCGCTTCCATTGGTGGGATATGAGGAAGGTGGCCAGAGTGAAGGACCGCACCCTCGGTGGTCGTTATTGGAGTATGAGGGAATAGAAGGAGTCACCCGTCAGAGAATGGGAGGGGGAGAGCGATATTATCCTCATGGGACACACTTCCTGGAAGCGAGAGGAGGGACTTTTCCGCATATTGAGTAATGAGATGCGAGCGGCTCCGGAATTTTGTGGAGATGCTTGGGTCATACCTGAGAGACGGCAAAGGGGATGACACCACCCCTCACCACCCGGGGCTTCGGGTTTGGGGAGAGATAAGGGAATTGGGTAGCACCGGTTCGATGCAGCATGCCACGATACTGTTGTTGCACCCTTTCTCCTCGCAGTATAGCACTAATATTATTAGCCGCGATGCAGTTGGAGAACGCCCACAAAGCAGGAGATGGGCACAAGGAGAGTCAGTTGGAGGTGAATGTGGTTTGGGAGGACTTCATCGAGCCAATGACCGGAATCCAGGAATACTTAGGGATTGTGTGGAAACCTCATCACACCGCACTGGGGAAATTGTAGTGGGGTGATCAATAATTGAGAGAGACGTGGCCACACCCTCACCCGCGAGGATGATGCAGGTGTTGGGGATTTGATAGTGAAGAGCCGGTGCAATCTCTCCACAACGGAGAAATCGAGTGGGATTTTGGAAGACTTGAACCCTCGAGCTGACACCCGAAGGAACCTGTGGGGATTGGGATACATCTCTTCATCTACCCATCCCCAGAAACACACAGTGGTATTGGATTGAGGGAGATTTGCATCAGTGACACCATGCCGAACTCCAGAGAGGATGTAGTAGGATGACCAATTGTTAGATGTCGATCTTCTAGGGGAAATCAGTGGAGAATCCATGTAGAGATGGACCAACTGGGTTGGGGTTTGGGGTGAAGTGAGGGCACCCTCGGGTGGGGTTGGGGTGGAGGTGAGGGCACCCTCGGTGTTGTGGCCCTGTTCCTTTCCTCCTGGAAAATGGGTGGAGGAGTGGAGAACGTCCCAGCAGGAGAATGGCCAAGGTTGGGTGGGGTTTGGGGTGGAAATGAGGGCACCCTCGGGTGGGGTGGGTGGGTTGGGAGGAGATGAGGGCACCCTCGGAGGGGTTTGGGGTGAGATGATGAGGGCACCCTCGGGTGGTTTGGATGGATGAGGGCACCCTCAGTGGGGTTGGAGATAAGGCACCTGGATGGGGTTGGATGGAGATGAAGGCACCCTCGGGTGGGGTTGGGATGGAGATGAGGACACCCTTGGGTGGGGTTGGGGTGCGGTGGAGATGCCCCATGGGTTTTCCTTTCCTCCTGGAAAATGGGTGGATAAGTGGAGAACGTCCCAGCAGGGAGATGGCCAAGGTTGGGTGGGGTTGGGGTGGAGATGAGGGCACCCTCAGGTGGGGTTTGGATGGAGATGAGGGACCCTGGGTGGGGTTGGGATGGAGATGAGGGCACCCTGGGGTGGGGTTTGGATGGAGATGAGGGCACCCTCGGGTGGGGTTGGGGTGGAGATGCTCCCTGGGTTTTCCTTTCCTCCTGGAAAACGGATGGATGAGTGGAGAACGTCCCAGCAGGGAGATGGCCAAGGTTGGGTGGGGTTTGGATGAAGCTGGGATAGCGGGAGGTGTCCCTGTCCATGATGGGGTGGATGGGATGGGATTTATGGTCTCGTCCAACCCAACCCAGCCTTGGTTTGATTGAACCACAGAAAGTTGAGGAAGTTCTCCCTTGGATCATTTATTGCTATAAAACTGCTCCAGGGCTGGAGCCCCTCTGGAGCCAGGCTGGGAGAGCTGGGAATGTTCCCCCCTGGGGAAGGGAAGGGTCCAGGGAGAGCTCAGAGCCCCTTTTGGGGCCTGAAGGGGCTCCAGGAGAGCTGGAGAGGGACTGGGGCCAAGGGATGG
>VKON01003688.1:36357-49671 GCA_009741485.1 Malurus cyaneus samueli
AAAAATCTGATTTTATTCTCTGGCATTTTGCAATCGATTCATCCTCGTGACTGCGAGTGCTGAATCCCAGGAATCGGCTGAGGCTTTCCCAGGGGAAGCAGAAATGCTCAGGAAAAAAAGGAGGCAAAAAATTCCCTCTTGATTAAAGCCACGAATTTTCTTATGTAAATATAAGGGAATGAGTAATGTAAATAAATTTAATAATAAATGAATAAATAAATTTTTTAAAACTTTTAGTTTTTTTTTAAAGTTGGGATTTTTAAGGAGCAGTGGCCAAAATGATGCTTTTCCTGCAAAAATACGAATTTTCATTCTCTCCTGAAAAAATGTTGCTTTTCTCAGTGAACTGGAAGTAAATACCTCAATTTTTGGGGTTTTCCCCACTTTGAAAAGATAAATTTAAATTTAGTAATTTAAAAATGTGATTTTTTTTTTCCAAAGTGTGGAAGAGTTGATTCTTTTCCAGGTGGTGGAAGGGCTCATCGAGTGAATTTGCAAGTCCCAGAGAGTTGTTTTGTTCAAGAAGCTTCTGAATTACTTTTTTTAAATAACAACCCAAACAATGCTTACACACACAAAACCCATCAACTTTCGATGCAGATCCTTTTCAGGCGGAGAAAAACTAAAAAAGAACTCGATGGGCACGACCGGAGCGACGTTTCAGCCCGAATTAGTTGCTCCTAACCTCAATAAACTATTTTTATTTCTGATTTTTCAGCAGTTTCTCCTCGCTGGTGCTGAACAAAGCCTGGCAGGGAAGGCAGGGTAACTTTCCTTTCTCGGGGTGGGTGGTGAAGCAACAACTCCGAGGTAAGAAAAGGGGGCAGAACTTCAAAATTTGGGTCAAAGGAGGTTTTTCTGCAGGCAGAAGGGGTTGGAACTTGATGATTTTTAAGGTCACTTCTGACCTAACCCACTCTGTGATTCTGGAGAAGATGGGGTGTCCAAAATCCCTGATTCTGGAAAAGATGGGGTCTCCAAAATCCCCAATTCCTGGCTGGATCAGGTCTCAAAAATCCCTGATTTTGAAGAGGATGGGGTCTCCAAAATCCCAGATTCTGGGTAGGATGAGGTCTTTAAAATCCCTGATTCCTGGTTGAATGCAATCTCCAAAATCCCTGATTCCTGGACAGATGAAATCTCCAAAATCCCTGATTCTGGAGTAGATGAGGTTTCCAAAATCCCCAATTCCTCGGTGGATTAAGTCTCCAAAATCCCTGATTCTGTGTGGAATGAGGTCTCCAAAATCCCTGATTCTGGGTGGAATGAAGTCTTCAAAATCCTCAATTCGTGGGTGGATGAGGTTTCCAAAATCCCTAATTCCTGGTGGGATGAGGTCTCCAAAATCCCTGATTTGGGGTGGGATTAAGGTCTCCAAAATCCCCAGTTCCTGGCTGGATGAGGTCTCCAAAATCCCTTATTCCGGGGTGGATGGGGTCTCATCCTGGTAGGATGAGATCTCCAAAATTCCCAATCCATAAGGGAAGGTCTCTCTGCTCCAATCCATGAGGAAAGGCCTCTCTTCTCCAATCCTTCCCAATCCATGAGGTCTCTGCTCATATCCACCAGGAAAGGCCTCTCTGCTCCAACCCTTCCCAATCCATGACGAAAGTTCTCTCTGCTCCAGTCCCTGAGGAAAATTCTCTGCTCCAATAATTTCCAATCCATAAGGAAAGGCCCCTCTGCTCCAATCCTTCCCAATCCAAAAGGAAAGGTCTCTATGCTCCAATCCATGAGGAAAGACCTCCCTGATCTAATCCATGAGGAAAGGTCTCTGCTCCAATCCTGTCCAATCCACAAGGAAAGTTCTGTCTGCTCCAATCCTTTCCAATCCATGAGGTCTCTCTGCTCCAATCCATGAGGAAAGGTCTCTCTGTTCCAATCCTTTCCAATCCATGAGGAAAGGTCTCTCTGTTCCAATCCTTCCCAATCCATGAGGAAATTCCTCTCTGCTCCAATCCATGAGAAAAGGTCTCTCTGCTCCAATCATTTCCAATCCATGAGATCTCTGTTCCAATCCTTTCTAAAGCTCGAGGAAAGTTCTCTCTGCTCCAATCCTTCCCAATCCATGAAGAAAGGTCTATGCTCCAATCCACCAGGAAAGATCTCTCTGCTCCAATCCATGAGGAAAGGCCTCTGTTTTCCAGTCCTTCCCAATCCACCAGGAAAGGCCTCTCTGCTCCAACCCTTCCCAAGCCATGACGAAAGTTCTCTCTGCTCCAGTCCCTGAGGAAAATTCTCCGCTCCAATAATTTCCAATCCATAAGGAAAGGCCTCTCTGACTCCAACCCTTCCCAATCCAAAAGGAAAGGTCTCTATGCTCCAATCCATGAGGAAAACCAATCCAGACCTCCCTGATCTCAATCCATGAGGAAATCCTCTCCATCATCCAATCCACAAGGAAAGTTCTGTCTGCTCCAATCCTTTCAATCCATGAGGAAAGGCCTCTCTGCTCCAATCCATGAGGAAAGTTCCTCTCACTGCCTTCCAATCCATAGGAAAGGTCTCTCTTCTCCAATCCTTCCCAATCCAAAAGGAAAGGTCTCTATGCTCCAATCCATGAGGAAAGACCTCCCTGATCTAATCCATGAGGAAAGGTCTCTGCTCCAATCCTGTCCAATCCACCAGGAAAGGTTTCTCTGTTCCAATCCTTTCCAATCCATGAGGTCTCTCTGCTCCAATCCATGAGGAAAGACCATCCAATCCTTTCCAATCTATGACGTCTCTCTTCTCTGATCCTTCCCAATCCATGAGGAAATTCCTCTCTGCTCCAATCCATGAGGAAAGACCTCCCTGATCTAATCCATGAGGAAAGGTCTCTGCTCCAATCCTGTCCAATCCACAAGGAAAGTTCTGTCTGCTCCAATCCTTTCAATCCATGAGGAAATTCCTCTCTGCTCCAATCCTTCCCAATCCATGAGGTCTCTCTGCTCCAATCCTTCCCAATCCACCAGGAAAGGCCCCTCTGCGATAACCCCGAAAACGCCGCTCCCCAAATTTCCCTCGTATCCAGACACCTTGAGCAAATTCCTGCTAAAAAAAAGCCTCGCATTGCCGTCATTTTCCCAACAGCTCCTTTTGCTCCTGTCACTTTCCACTCCTGGAATTTTTTTTTTTTTTAATTCCTGAACTTCCAGCAGCTCTCTGAACAATTAAGACGTCAAGCGTCTCCCAACTTTTTCACGTCAAGCAATTATTTGGCACTTCCAGGGCCAAGAAAGCATTCCCGCTTCCAATTTAAATGCAAATCCCGCTGAGAGACTTCAGGGGTTTTGTCGCCACTTTTAGCAAACGCTGCTAATTTGGAAAAGAAAAGGATTTATTGTTGCGTGTGGCAGGTGCCTGTTTTTTGCGAGCTCGGCTTAATTAGCTCTGGGTTTATTTAGAGATGCTCTTTTGAAGGAGGGGGAGGTTTTTGGATTCCTTCGGATGAGGAGTCTGATCCGTGGGACGACGCGATAGCAAAACCCGCACTTTGTATTTCTAGAACTTGCAGTTGAATTGTGCTCTGCCCGATCTCAATAAGCGCTGCTAAGGGAGCGAACGGCAGCGTAGGTTTCCGATTTTAACGGCTTTAAAAGGGAAAATTCTGTGGAAATCAGTGTCAGAAAGCAAAGGGTGGGGGTTGGGAAGAGATGGGATTTCAGATCCCTGTAAGATTCCTTTAAAATTCCTTTAAGATCCCTATAAAATTCCTTCAAGATCCTTTTAACATTCCTTTAAATTTCCTTTAAGATCCCTTCAAGATGTCTTTAAGATCCCTATAATGTCCCTTTAAGATCCCTATAAAATTCCCTCAAGATGCCTTTAGGATTCCTTTAAAATTCCTTTAAGATTCCTTTAAAATCCTTTTAAGTTCTCTTTTAAGATTCCTTTTAAATCCCTTCAAGATCTTTTTAACATCCCTATAATGTCCCTTTAAGATCCCTATAAAATCCCTTCAAGATCCCTTTAGGATTCCTTTAAAATTCCTTTAAGATCCCTTCAAGATATCTTTAAGATCCCTATAATGTCCCTTTAAGATCCCTTCAAGATTCCATAAAAATACTTTTCAGATTCCTTTAAAATCCCTTTGAGATCCCTTTAAGATCCCTTTAGGATACCTTCAAGAACCCTTTAAAATCTCTATAAGATTTCTTCAAGATCTCTTTAAGATTCCTTTAAAATTCCTTTAAGAGCCCTTCAAGATGTCTTTAAGATCCCTATAATGTCCCTTCAAGATCCCTATAAAATCCCTTCAAGATCCCTTTAGGATTCCTTTAAAATTCCTTTAAGATCCCTATAATGTCCCTTTAAGGTCCCTTAAGATCCCTTCAAGATTCCATTAAAATACTTTTCAGATTTCTTTAAAATCCCTTTGAGATCCCTTTCAGATCCCTTCAAGATTTCTTTAAGATTCCATTAAAATCCCTTTAAGATCCCTTTAGGATACCTTCAAGATCCCTTCAAGATTTCTTCAAGATCTCTTTAAGATTCCTTTAAGATCCCTTCAAGATCCTTTCAAAATCCCTTCAAGATCCCTTTCAAACCCCAACACAAACCATTCCATGATTCTTCCCAAATTCACAGAAATATCCAGGTGGGATTGACCTCAGGAGGTTCCTTCTCCAATCTCAGCTCCCATCAGGTTTTTCCAAGTCTTGGAGACCTCCAGGGATGGAAACTCCACACCCTCCCACCCTCAGATCCCAAATTTCCTCCTGGGAAAATCCAGAGCTGTCCCAGGAGGCAGAAATTGCTGTGCCCTTCCATTTTTTTCCTCCTGGAATGCTGATTCCTCCCTGATTTTAAGGATGGATGATGGATGAGATCCCAATATATCCCATTGGTTACGTGAGGATGAAATTCCAAAAACCACAGGAGTTTCACCAAAAAGAACCAATGACAACCTTGCAGCTGGAATTTTATCATTTTTTAAATCCAAAACAGAAGATTCCAAAATATTCCCTGCATTCCAAAACCCCAGCTTGCCACGCCATGGATGTGTGGCCGGAGCAGGAGCTCAGGGATGCCCCATCCAACAGGAAATTGGGAATTCAGGGATTTGAATTGGGATAATTGGGATATAAACAAAACCTTTGGAGAAGTTGCCACAAACCCCAGAGGGCTGCGCACTTGCCAAACCAATCACAAATCCTTGGAATGTTGTAGCTGAGTTTTTTTCCAGGGCTTTTACAGAGTTTAATTGCTTGTGCCAACGCCGTCCAAAAAAAAAAAAAAAGGAAAAAAAAAAAGAAAAGAAAAAGAAAAGCGCCTTGCTGGGTTTTCTGCCTGAAGTGTAACATTGATAGGGATTTTCCTTGCGTTTTTTTGTGTTTTTTTTTTTTTTTTTTTTATGCTTCATAACTTAGCCTAGTAATCTCAATCCAAGAATAGAAGGTATTTCTCACATCGGATTATCTACTAGTCTGATGTCTGGAGGGTTGTCATTTATTATCTTTCAGGACCTTTATCTGTCTATGAGCCTGTGGATTTCCTCCACCACGTAGAGTATTTGGTCAGGTTTCTCACTTTTCACCACTTATATTCCCGACAAAGTGCTTATTAGCGCTCAAAAATCAATCGAGAAACGCCGAGTCAACTGGCCTTCCCAAAGATTATATTCCAGATTGGACGAGGCGCCTAAGAAATCCCAGTTCTTTCGAGTTGACTGAATGGAGTTCAGAGATTAATGATGTACTTAGCCCATTATAGATGCTCTAGCGTACATAGTCTTCTGTTAGGATGTCCGATCAGAGCGAGCTGCTACCTAGGTCCCTCATCCTTCTCTCCTTTTCGTTTCTCTTTCCCGTTCAGATGGAATATATTCTCGTGGGAAAGAAGATCCATTTCTCCTCCTCTGTGATACCACAATAAGACACGTTTGCGAAAAACTTCCACAGAATGTTCTCGATATGGGTGTGTCAGCCGGATCTTGTAAGAAGTCCTTAATGTCAGGAGTACACGTCGCGCTACCTGCCACTGTGCACCTTTTAGTACAGTGGGTCTTTATAACTTTATCATTTCAGTGTTAGAGAGTTAGTGAAAAGCTTGCATTTCTTACCATCCAGTTGGCATTCCAGATCGTTGAGGTGGAAAGGAGCATCAAGATCCGAGTGCATTGAGCTTCGTTGTGGCCGCGCGCTCCTTGTCATGAGTTAGGACTCTCTGATGGAGAACGCACTTCTCATTGGTACTTCCCTTGGTGCACTTCTCCATGTGCCCTCGTGCTTCTCATAGTTTTGCTTCCTGAGATACTTCCGACGCTGCTCTTCCATCCTTCATGGAATTAAATTAATCGCCAAAAATACTGACACATAAACCATCCTGGCTCACAAGCGGTGGAGGCCGTGCTCTCCATTGCGTGTCTCTGTGGTTCCCTGGGATCAAAAGGATCCCATATCAAACATTCCCCTGCCTTCGGCAATGTCCACCTTCTGCTGGTCGCTTGGGGATGTTAGTGCAGAGCCCGCAAATTCCCATTCCTTGATCCCCTGTTTTTCATCCAGAGCTTCTCCTTCTCAAGTCCCTCAGTGATCCTCCATTCCACTTCCACTTGGACACTACCTTAACCTCCTCCAAATCAGTCGTCATGACGCTCCACGCAATGGGACACGGGGGACTGAATGGTCCGCTGCGGGCCGAAGTGCCAGGGACACAGAAGCACTTCGTGTGACATGAAATAAACAAACTGGGAGATAGGACACATGGGATCATTTCCCAACATCCCCTTCGCAATCTTCCCACTGCGCGAGGGCTTCCACAGGATATGCGCATTGGCCTGTACATGTAATAACTGTGGTACGGATCACTCGAGGCTGATCATCACCAGACTCCTCCAGAGCAGCAAACTCCTCGAAAAAAATCAAATTCCCAATCACAACAATCACGGGAAGTCCTAATGGAAGGGCACAGAAGGATCAATAAACCATCTCCACTTTTATGGGAGAGCCTTTTATGAACTACTCCGCGTATCCCTCCGAGCCTGGATACGGCTCACAGACCTAGCCGCGGCAGAAAATAAAATACTAAAATGTGCATTGTATCAACTCCAAAGCTTCAGCTTTTTCTCCACCTTCATGTCCAGACTGTAAAACTTTATAAGGGAGCCATTGGGGAGAATATTTTTGGCTGCTAAGGAATAGCCGTTGGACGATCTAGGTCTGCCAAGGTGAGGTTTAGCCTGATTACAAACCATTTGTTGGGATCCCATCGACCGCAGGCGAATTTCCTCCAAGCTGCTAGAGAGACGGTAGTCCTGCGAGAGAATTTGATATGCCGCAAGCCGGGAATAAGATGGAAAATCAGAATTATTGAGGTTGGAAAAGCCCTCGGAGATTGTTGGGTTTGGGTGTTATCCCAGCACTGCCACGGCCACCACGGACCCACATTTCGTAATTTATTCAATTCTCCATTTCCAGGGAGCCTCTCCCAGGATAGAGAGGGGGAAAAAGGATGGAAAAAAGCTCCTTCTGCCAGTTCCTTGGAAATCCTAAGATTTGGGGTTGGAAAATGGGTATCAGAATTCCTGACCAGTCCCAGATAATTCCAGGCAGTGACCCTGTGCCAGACACTCATCCCTAAATTTATTCCATTATTCCATGAGCCCATCCCAAAACAGAGAGAGGAAAAAAAAGGATGGAAAAAAGCTCCATCATACAGTTCCATGGAAAACCCAAGATTTTAGGATTTTAGCATTCCCAACCAATCCCAGATGATTCCAGGCAGTGAGCACCTCTATCAGACCCTCATCCCTAAATTTATTCCATGATGCTTCCTGGGAGCCCGTCCCAAAATATAGAGAGGAAAAGAAGGATGGGGAAAAGCTCCTTCTGCCAGTTCCATGGAAAATCCAACATTTTGGGTATCAGAATTCCTGACCAGTCCCAGATGATTCCAGGCAGTAACACCTGTGCAGACCCATCCCTTAAATTATTCCATTATTCCATGAGCCCATCCCAAAACAGAGACAGGAAAAAAATGATGGAAAAAAGCTCCACTCACACACGTTTCCATGGAAATCCCACGCATTCTCTACGGATTTGAGCATTCCCAACCAGTCCCAGATGATTCCAGGCAGTGAGCACCCGTGCTGGACACACATTCCTAAATTTATCCCATTCTGCTTCCTGGGATTCCATCCCAAAATATGGAGAGGAAAAAAAGGATGGGAAAAAGCTCCATCAGACAGTTCCATGGAAATCCCAGCATTTTAGGATTTTAGCATCCCCAACCAGTCCCAGATGATTTCAGGCAGTGCCAAACCCTCATTCTTAAATTTCTCCATTCTGCTTCCTGGGAGTCCATCCCAAAACAGAGAGAGGAAAAAAAGGATGGAAAAAAGCTCCATCTGCCAGTTCCATGGAAAATTCAGCATTTCAGGATTTGAGCATTCCCAACCAGTCCCAGATGATTCCAGGCAGTGAGCCCCCATGCCAGACCCTCATTCCTAAATTTATCCCATTCTGCTTCCTGGGATCCCATCCCAAAATCATGAGAGACAAAAAAAGGATGTGAAAAACTCCTTCTGCCAGTTCCATGAAAAACCAACATTTTAGGATCTAGCAAATTCCTGCCAAAGTCCCAGATGATTCCAAGCAGTGACCCTGTGCCAGATCCTCATCCCTAAATTTATTCCATTATTCCATGAGCCCATCCCAAAACAGAGACAGGAAAAAAATGATGGAAAAAAGCTCCATCAGACAGTTCCATGGAAAATTCAGCATTTTAGGATTTGAGCATTCCCAACCAGTCCCAGATGATTCTAGGCAATGAGCACCCATGCTGGACCCACATTCCTAAATTTATTCCATTCTGCTTCCTGGGAGCCCATCCCAAAACAGGGAGAGAAAAAGGATTGGAAAAACTCCTTCTCCCAGTTCCATGAAAAACCCAAGATTTTAGGATTTTAGCATTCCCAACAAGTCCCAGATGATTCCAGGCAGTGAGCACGAGTCCAGCTGTGCCCTGCTGGGTGTCACTGCTGCCATCAAACCCAAATTCCACCTTTTGGGATCAAATTCCAGAACCTTTCTGGGAAGCAGCTCATGGGGGTCCTGCTCTCATTGAAACTGATGGAATTCGGGGACATTCCAGAGGTGCTGATGTCCAAACAGCCTTAATTTTATCCTTTACTCCTCAAAACTCCCACAAGAAATTCCTAAAAAAACTCTGGGATAAAGAGCAGGAAAGCAGAATGGCAGCAGGTGTGCCAGAACAATATCCCAGTATTTTTATTTCTTTAAAAACCAATTTAAAAGGCAACAAAATTCATTTATTTCCCAGTCTGACTTTCTTCCTTCTATTTTTATTCCTTAATTTTTTTTTTTTAGCAGCCACTCCTACAGTTCACACACCGTTTTTAAAGCCATAATCCAGAGGCACTTCCAGCAATCCTGGCCTTAAATTGGATTTCCCTGGAGTGCTTTTTGTTCGGGAAAAGCTTTTGTGCTGCTCTTGAGCACAGGTCATTATTTTCTATTTCAACCGACAGGGAATCCCACCCCTCGGAAAAAATGAACTCCGAGGATGCCGTTCCCATTTCCCAGAAGGTGAAAAATCACACAAGCGGAGCCAAATGGAATTAAAAATGTGTTGTGTTTACGATGGAAAAGGAGGAGGGATCCGATTAAAGGTGGGAATGGGAGAATTTGCTCAGGAGGGAATAAATGGAACAGGAATTCCAGGGATGTGATGGAGCCCCCATTGCTGGAGGGATTTAAATCCTTTGGTTGTGGCACTTGGGGACAGGGGGCAGAGGTGGCCTTGGAAACGTTGGGAATGGTTGGAATTGATGAACTCAGAGGACTTTTCCAACCTCAACAATTCCATGATTCCATGATTTCCATCACACTGACACCCACCCCAACTCTTCCAATTACCCATCCCAACTCTTCCAATTACCCATCCCAACTCTTCCAATTACCCATCCCAACTCTTCCAATTGCCCATCCCAACTCTTCCAATTACCCCTCCCAACTCTTCCAATTGCCCATCCCAACTCTTCCAATTACCCACCCGAACTCTCCCAATTACCCATCCCAACTCTCCCAATTACCCATCCCAACTCTTCCAATTACCCATCCCAACTCTTCCAATTACCCATCCCAACTCTTCCAATTACCCCTCCCAACTCTTCCAATTACCCATCCCAACTCTTCCAATTACCATCCCAACTCTTCCAATTACTCATCCCAACTCTTCCAATTACCCATCCCAACTCTTCCAATTACCCATCCCAACTCTTCCAATTACTCATCCCAACTCTTCCAATTACCCATCCCAACTCTTCCAATTCTCCTGACTTAAAAACCCGGAGAACATTCCTCTGGCTCTCCCTGATTCCTGCTCTGATGTGCAGAGGTTATCCAGAATTTTTCTCCTACTGGATGGAGGAGCCACCTTGGAATCTGAGAATCTTGGAATGTTTTGGGTTGGAAGGGACCCTAAAATCCCATCCCATTCCAACAGGGACACCTCCCACTGTCCCAGCCTGGCCTTGGGCACTGAAAGGGATCCAGGGGTGGAATTCCATCCCAGCCCCTCCCAGCCAGCAATTCCCAATTCCCAAGATCCCATCCAAATCTCCCATTTTCCAGTTTAATCCATTCCCTGTCCTGTCCCTCCATTCCTTGTCCCCAGTCCCTCTCCCTTTAAAGTCAGTGTGGGTGCTCAGCAGCCACAAAAAAAAGGAAAACATCAGAAAAAAAATCACAGAGATGTTTCATCCATGGAGTGAACACAGACAGCAAAAGCACAGTGAGATTAAGACGCGAAAATTTAGAGAAATTTAAAGGGAAAAAATAAATGAACACAGACAGTGAAGGCACACTCTGATAAAGACACAGAAATTTAGAGAAATTTAAAGGGAAAAAATTCCCCTGAATCCTGTTGATGCTTTGAGGCAACTGGACATTCCTTTCTGGGTGAGTTTAGGGGATTATTGTCCGATTTTAGGATTTGGGGTGCACCGGATGGAAGATGGGAACTCCATCCACCAAATGCTTCTCCTGCCTGCCCCAGAAATTTCTATTTCCAGAAAATTCCCTTCTCTCCTCGGCTGCTGTGCAAAAATCCTGACCCATGATGACAAAATGAGCCAAAGGAGAGAGAGAAATGAGGGGAAATGCTGAGAAATAAATTCACAAAGTGAACCCAAACCGTGCTTTTCTCTCATTTTTCACTCCTCGACCCGGCATCACTTCCAGCAGAGATAAATCCAAGACAAATAAATATATTTTTCCTCTAAAGGAGAGTTTTTCCCATTTCACAGAAGTCATAAAGGGGAAATCACAGCACTGGGGTTAGGAAGGAGCAGAGCTTCATTCATTTAATGGGTTCTCCTCGTTCAGGTCCCTTCTCAGCATTAACAGATCCACAGAGCAGAGAGGAAAATGGAGATAAAAAAAAAACCACCTCGAGTGTTTTAATGAATCTTTGTTCAACATCTCGCAGCTCCCAGGCATCGTCTTCTATAAATAAAAACATGAGGGGACGTTGTGATGATTATTATTGTGCCATGACTCACGGAATTTGTGTCTGCAGGGATTTGAGAATTTGGTTTCTCCTCTGGAATCGCTGGTGCTGTCTGCTGGGTCAATTAAATACTGAGCTGGTTGTTTTTTCCACTCTTTCTCTCCTTTTTCCTTATTCCAATCTGGTTTCCAGTCCCACCTCTCCTTCCCAATCCCATCCCTACGTTAATCCCACAAATCAACGTTCCCAGATCGAGGAATGACGACAAAACCCCGGAGCCAAATGTCAGGAATTCAAATGCAAACACGAGATTCCAACTAAATCCGGGTGCTGCAGATCCAGGCTGATCCAGAGCTCCCTCCCTGACCCCCAGGACAGAAATAATCCCTAATTCCTCATCCTGCTGGAGAGCAGGAGATGTTGGGCGATGAGATGTGAGCAGGGATGGTGGCTCTCATGGAATATTCCCACACTGCCTCTTTATCCATGGATTTATTCTCATGGAATATTCCCACATTGCCTCTTTATCCATGGATTTTTTCCTGAGGCTGATTAATCACTCGTTATTATTTCAAGTTCCTGTCGCTTGGGGTTGATGTTTCACCGCCATTCCCGGATTAAATTATGGAAAATGAGGTTGGTGGTTTGGTTCAGGGAGGTGAATCCTTTCTGATGGTGTCAATCAGCCATTCCAGCTCTGTATCCAAACCAACTGCCCATGGTCCTGGAATTTTCCAGAAGGGGATCCAGGAGCAGGGAGAGGTTCCCTCCACCTGGCAGCAGTCGCTGTGCAAGCCATTTCCTCCTATTTTCACCTCAGACAGACATTTTTCCTGCTGTTTCCTGGAATTAAAGCTCATGGACCAATCTAAAGCTTCCCCAGGAGGCAAATTCCCAGCCTGGATTTCAGGACCAGTTTTGAAGAGAAAGAAGGGGTGATGGAGGCAATGACACCTCCAGGAGCTCAGGGTGCATCCCAAAGCCTTTGGTGAGCATTCCCTCCCTCCTATTTTCATCTTAGACAGACATTTTCCCTGCTCTTTTCTGGAATTAAAGCACACGGATCAATCTAAAGCTCCCCCAGGAGGCAAATTCCCAGTCTGG
This sequence comes from Malurus cyaneus samueli, assembly GCA_009741485.1. Lineage (NCBI taxonomy): Eukaryota > Metazoa > Chordata > Aves > Passeriformes > Maluridae > Malurus > Malurus cyaneus. The sequence continues at coordinate 48,916 of VKON01003688.1, forward strand.
ATTTCAGTTTTGGAGGATGAGGAGAAGGAAGGGGTGATGGAGGCAGTGACGTCTCCAGGAGCTCAGGGTGCATCCCAAAGCCTTTGGTGAACATTCCACAGAATTATGGAATATCCTGAGCTGGGAGAGTCCCACAGGGATCATCCAGGACACCAAACCACCCTCGTTCCACCTCAGAGCTTTGATCCCAACACAAGAGCTCCAAAAGTCTTAGAATTCAACACTAATCCATCCCATAACCGGTTAGACACAGTCAGAAATTTCAGAATGAGAGAATCACCAAGGCTGGAAGAGACCATCAAGATTTAGTCCAAACACAACCACTTGGAAACACGGGACACCATCACTGCTGAAATTTGAATATTGAACATTGAACGCTGAACGTTGACGGTTAAACTTTGAACACTGAAGGTTAAACTTTGAACGTTGAAGGTTAAACTTTGAATGCCGAAGGTTAAACTTTGAACACCGAAGGTTAAACTTTGAACACTGAAGGTTAAACTTTGAATGTTGAAGGTTAAACTTTGAATGCTGAACACTGAATGTTGAATACTGAACACTGAACATTGAATATTGAATATAGAAAGTTGAACATTGAACATTGAACATCGAATATTGAACATGGAAAGTTGAACATTGAACACTCAACACTGAAAATTGAAGATTGAATGAACATTGAATATTGAACATTGAAAGTCGAACACTGAACACTGAATATTGAACATTGAAAGTTGAATACGGAACATTAAATGTTGA
>VKON01003688.1:49696-71425 GCA_009741485.1 Malurus cyaneus samueli
TTTCATGGAATTCCTTGCCTTTGATCTGGATTTTTTCTGAGGTGTTTCACTGTTATTATTTCAAGTTCCTGTCGCTTGGGGTTGATGTTTCACCGCCATTCCTGGATTAAATTATGGAAAATGAGGTTGGTGGTTTGGTTCAGGGAGGTGAATCCTTTCTGATGGTGCCAATCAGCCATTCCAGCTCTGTATTCAAACCAACTGCCCATGGTCCTGGAATTTTCCAGAAGGGGATCCAGGAGCAGGGAGAGGTTCCCTCCACTGGCAGCAGTCGCTGTGCAAGCCCTCCCTCCTATTTTCACCTCAGACAGACATTTTCCCGGCTCTTTACTGGAATTAAAGCTCATGGACCAATCTAAAGCTTCCCCAGGAGGCAAATTCCCAGCCTGGATTTCAGGACCAGTTTTGAAGAGAAAGAAGGGGTGATGGAGGCAATGACACCTCCAGGAGCTCAGGGTGCATCCCAAAGCCTTTGGTGAGCATTCCCTCCCTCCTATTTTCATCTTCAGACATCTTTCCTGCTCTTTTCTGGAATTAAGCCACGGATAATCTAATCTCCCCAGGAGGCAAATTCCCAGCCTGGATTTTCAGTTTTGAAGGATGAGAGGAAGGGGTGGGGAGGCAATGACATCTCACAGAGTTCAGGGTGCATCCGGCTTTGGTTGAGCACTTCCCTCCTCTTCATCCTGACAGACATTTTCCTTCTTTTCTGGAATTAGCACACGGTCAATCTAAAGCTCCCCAGGAGGAATCTCCAGTCTGGATTTCAGTCTTTGGATGAGGAGAAGGAAGGGGTGATGGAGGCAGTGACATCTCAGAGCCGGGTGCATCCAAGCCTTTCGGTGAACTTCGCACAGATTGGAATATCTGAGTGGGAGGTCCCACGGGATTCCAGCACCACACCTCGTTCACTCGGTTTGATCCCACACAAGCTCAAGCTGATTCAAACTAATCATCCCATACCGGTTAGACACAGTCCAGAAATTTCAGGATGAGAGAATCACCCAAGGTGGAAGAGAGACCTCAAGTTTGTCCACCAACCACTTGGAACACGGGACACCATCACTGCTGAAATTTGAATATTGAAATTGAACGCTGAACGTTGAGGTTAAACTTTGACATGAAGGTTTATGAACTTTGAAGTTGAAGGTTTGAACTTTTGAATGTTGAGTTAACTTGAATGTTGAGGTTAAACTTTGACTGCACATTGATGTTATAGTGACATGAACATTGATTTGAATATAGAAATTGAACATTGAACATTGAACATCGAATATTGAACATGGAAAGTTGAACATTGAACACTCAACACTGAAATTGAGATTGATGACATGAATATTGACTCTAACATTGAACACTGAATATTGAACATGAAGTTGAATACGGAACATTAAATGTTGTGAAATTGAATGTTGAATTTTGAACTTTGAACATCAAGTGTTGAAAGTTAACTGCGAGTGCTAAACATTTGATTAGATGTTGAAAATTTACTTGAACATTAAATTTTGAAAACTGAACACTGAATGCTGAAAATTGAACACTGAATGTTGAACACTGAATGTTGAAAATTAAACATGAACTTTGAAAGTTAAATGCTGAACATTAAATGCTGAATGTTAAACTTTGAATGCTGAGTGCTGAACATTGAATGTCAAATGTTGAAAATTGAACAGTGAATGTTGAATGGTGAATATTGGAAATTGAGTGAATGTTGAATGGAGAATGTTGAAAACGGAACAATGAGTGTTGAATGGTTAATGTTGAAAATTGAACAGTGAACATTTGAATGTTGAACACTGACAATTGAATGTTGTTCCATTTGAATGTTATGTTGGCCATTGAACATTGAATGTTAAACACTGAACACTGAATGTTGAACACTGAATTTTGAACAGCAAATTTTGAACGTTGCCATGTGCCATTAGGTTGGATAACTTCCAGGGAAAAGGCCTGGTTTTCAAGTGAACTCACCTCTTACGATGATGTTGGTGGACTTCTTAGCGGGATTGCCGACGTTGTTGTTGGCGATGCAACTGTAGGTGCCGGAATCCTCGGAGGTGATGGCGGGAATGGTCAGAGTGCCCCCGTTCAGGACCGTTTTGTTGGGCAGGACCCCCGCAGACCTCACCCAGGTCAGGCTGGGCGCCGGCTCCCCCCCGGTGGTCACACACACCAAGGTGATGGCTTCTCCGGGGTTCACCACGATGGGGTCGTCCACGAGGAGCTTGATGGAAGGGGATGCTGCAAACACAATGGGAATCATGGAATCAGGGAATGGTTGGGATGGGAGGGATCGTAAAGCGCATCCAGTGACACCCCTGCCATGGCAGGGACCCCTCCCACCATCCCAGAGTGATCCCAGGCCCAATGTCCAGCCTAGCCTTGGGCACTGCAGAGGCTTTCAGGGATTGATGGGAGCATGGATTGATGGATCAGCAGCAGTGAACCCATGTCCTGTGTGGGACAGGGGCCTGCACATGGGATTGGAAACCCTGGGAGAAGGAATCAGTGAAGAATTCCTTTGGCATGGGAATCCTGCTCTCCCCGAGTCAGACCCTGCTATCCGGCCCCCTTCATCCTCCCCATCCCTGATGAGAACCCGGCTGTGAACTGGGATGAATCCCGGGAGTTTGATCCAGGAGAGGCTCCTCCCTTGGGACAACATCTCTTTACACCTGGAGAGGCTCAACAATCCAGGGCAGAGGTGTTTCTCCCTCTCTGGGATGTGCAATCTGTAGATCCCACCCAATTCCCACAATTCCCATAAAATATCCTATGACCAGTTGCGGGGCAGCCAGCACAGGTGGATGGAGAAGTGCTGCTGCTGTCAGAAAGAAAAGAGTAAATTTAATTCTCTCTTTTCACCTCTCATTTCCCATGAAGGAATATTTCATTTTCCTTTAAATATTTCCCTAAGATACAAGAGGAGGAAATGCTCAATATGAAGGTACAGGGCAGGTCATTGGAGAATGTAAACATAAATCTATAAATATAAATAAACTATAAATAATATAAAGATAAAAACATAAGTGATGATATAAATATAGATAGAGGTATAAATATAGATAAAGCATAAATGTCGATAAATATTAAAATATAAATAATAATAAATATAAAATATAATAAATATAAAATATAATAATATAAATAGATTAATATAAATGTAAATATAAATATAATATATAATATGAAAAATAAAAATAAAAATAAAATCATGCTCTGAGCTGCGCCATCCCATAGCCACCCCTGAGGGGTCCACCCCTGCTGGATCCAGGCTTTGCTCCAAGGAATCCTTTAAATTGCATAAGTGATGAGCCAAGGTATAAATCGACATTGCCAGGCCAGGAAAAGCATCAATTCCAAATAAATCCCAGCAGGAAGGTGAAGGGATTGACATTCCGGGTGAAGAATGCCAGCAAAGGTGACAATAAAAAGGGAAAGGCAATAAAAACGTTATGTTTGGAAATCCCATTCCCATCCTCGTTATCACGGGGAAATATTCCTGGGTATCCTGTTTAGATGGGAATCTTATTTCAATATTAAAGGAATAGACAACAAGCACTGGAGGCAAACACAGGAGTCAGCCATGAAATCAGAGTTTGCTTCGTTTGGGCTTCACCCAGGAGGAGCTGGCTCTGTTTGCATTCAAAAATGGGAACAAAAAAAATGGGAAGAGCTTCCTTTGTGCTCATCCCTTGGCCCCAGTCCCTCTCCAGCTCTCCTGGAGCCCCTTCAGGCCCCAAAAGGGGCTCTGAGCTCTCCCTGGACCCTTCCCTTCTCCAGGGGAACATTCCCAGTTCTCCCAGTTTGGCTCCAGAGGGGCTCCAGCCCTGGAGAATTTCCATGGATTCCTCTGGATCCCTCCAGCAGCTCCACATCCTCTGATTTTGGGAACCCCAGGGCTGGGGCAGCTCAGCAATGGGGTCTCACCAGAGTGGGGCAGAGGGACACAAATCCCCTTTTCCTGCTGCCCAAACTGTGGGATCATCTGGGGCATGGGGGGTTCTGAGTTGGGTGTGTCCAACTCTCACCCACAAACATTCCCAGTCCTTCCAGAGCTGATCCTGTCACCTTTATCCCCATCCTGGATTAAGCCCAGGATGGATTAAGGGGTGATGGATTTTGTTCAATCAGGCTCAGTCCTCGTTTGGGATTTTAAGCATCAGAGGCAGCACAACCCCCAACACCAAAACTGACAGAGACACAAGAGAGGTCACGCATTAAATCCAGTAAATTCCAAGAATTCCAAAAGCAGTCAGGACTAAAAGCAGGTGCATTATCAGCCCCAAAGCCAAGCCTAACCCTGGCTGAGGTTTCTCCTGGGTGAATCCAGCCCTCGGGATTAACCAGGGGAGCACTGGGCCATGGAGGCTTCTCCCAGCCACAGCCTCCACCCCACAGCAGAGCTCATCCAGGCAGCATTCCCAGTGGGAACATTCCCGGAACTCTGCTAGGAAAAATTAAAATCTTTATCAAACAACAGCAAGCTCTGAGAAAAATTCCCAAAATTTGCATGGAACAAGCTTTCCAAACATCGCATTTGGGCGCGGTGAGAATGACTCCGTGTCCTGAGGGCTCTGCACCTCCAGCACCCTTCGGAATCGGGATTTCCGAGCGCCAATCCCACATTTCAGGGACAAAGAGAGCGGCAGAGCCGCCGGGAGCTCCTCCCCTCCCAGAACAAGGCCCTGTTGATGCAGGGAACCCGCCCCGCTCCATTCACGCCGCAGCTGCAGCCTCGAAAAAGGGGCTCCCATTCAGAGCCTCCCGTGTGGGAGCGCTGCTGCCCCGGGATTGGTGACAAAGCGCTCTTGGAGTGACAGCGGGTCACGGCCCCGGCCCCGCTGCTGCGGCCATGGTGAGGAATTATACGGGAATTGCATCCATTTTTTTGGCTTGATGCTAAAACAAGGAATTTCCATGGGAATCACATCCATTTCTTAGGCTTGGTGCTAAAATGCGGAATTTCCAAAGGAATTGCATCCATTTCTTAGGCTTGGTGCTAAAACAAGGAATTTCCATGGGAATCACATCCATTTCTTAGGCTTGGTGCTAAAACAAGGAATTTCCATGGGAATCACATCCATTTCTTTGGCCTGGTGCTAAAATGAGGAATTTCCATGGGAATAGCACCGATTTCTTAGGTGTGGTGCTAAAATGAGGAATTTCCATGGGAATCACATCCATTTTTTTGGCCTGCTGCTAAAATGAGGAATTTCCACAGGAGTCTCATCCATTTTTTTGACCTGGCATTAAAGAGAGGAATTTCCATGGGACTCACAAGGAATTTCCTCTGGAATCACGAGAAATTTCCTTTGGAATCATGACGAATTTCCGTGGAAATCACGAGGAATTTCCACAGGAATCGCATCCATTTCTTAGGCTTGGTGCTAAACCAAGGAATTTCCATGGGAATCACATCCATTTCTTTGGCCTGGTGCTAAAATGAGGAATTTCCATGGGAATAGCACCTATTTCTTAGGCCTGGTGCTAAAACGAGGAATTTCCATGGGAATCACATCCATTTTTTTGGCCTGGTGCTAAAATGAGGAATTTCCATGGGAATAGCACCTATTTCTTAGGTGTGGTGCTAAAATGAGGAATTTCCATGGGAATCACATCCATTTTTCTGGTCCGGCATTAAAGTGAGGAATTTCCATGTGATTCGCATCCATTTTTTTTGGCCTGGCATTAAAAGAAGGAATTTCAGTGGCAATTGCATCCATGTCTTTGGCCTGGTGCTAAAATGAGGAATTTCCATAGGAATCACATCCATTTTTTTGGCCTGGTGTTAAAGTGAGGAATTTCCATGGGAATCCCATCCATTTTTTTGGCCTGGTGCTAAAATGAGGAATTTCCATGGGAATCACATCCATTTTTTGGCCCACAGTTAAAACGAGGAACTTCCATGGGAATCGCATCCATTTCTTTGGCCTGGTGCTCAAATGAGGAATTTACACGGGAATCACATCCATTTTTTTCAGCCTGGCATTAAAGTGAGGAATTTCCATGGGAATCACAAGGAATTTCCTCTGGAATCACGAGAAATTTCCTTTGGAATCATGACGAATTTCCGTGGAAATCACGAGGAATTTCCATTGGAATCGCATCCATTTCCTTGGCCCAGCATTAAAGGCGAGACAGGCTCCGTTGGCAGACGGATGGAGATTGATTAAGAAATTAATAATTAATGGCTGTGACGTGGCCCAGCTCTCACGGGGTGATGGAGCAGCAGGAAACGCTCCCCGCCCTTGATTAATGACTGGGGCAAGGCTTTGTCAGCCTGAGCGCAAAACAAGCACTCATTAAGTCATCGTTAGCGCGCTTAATTAGACCGAGCTCTGGACCAGAGGAGCTGTGGCTGCTCCATCTTTGGAACGTTCCAGACCAGGTTTGGAGCAACCTGGGACAGTGGAAGGTGTAGGATGGGACAAAGATGGGATAATCCTTACTGGGATAACCCATTCCCACCCAAACTATCCATTATTGAAATGATTTATTCATTTATTTATTAATCTGATCAAGATGTTCAGGGAATTTGGAAGTTTGGAGCATCTGCTGCTGCCTGGGATGGCGCTGGGAGGAAAATCCATCTGTCATCCTTTGAGCAGAAGAAAAACCCACTCCAAGGTGTGGTAATTCCAGAGAGACACGGGTGTGTTTGGGCTGGATGTATGGAATGGAGGAAATGTCCCAATTGGGATTAGGGATTAATGGGAATGCCAAAAAAAACCATAACTGAACAGCAGCATAAAAGCACAGGCACCAGTCCTGTCCTTGGCAAAGCTCTCAGCCGTGATGACCAGAAATGAAAGGACGTCGTTGCCTCCAGTTTGGATCATTGCGTAAAAGGCAGAACTTTAGTAAAAAACAAAATTGAATTTAACTTTTATAGGGTTTTGTACATTTTATTCATTGCTGGGTGTGGGGCCGTTCCTTTTGCAGCCAGGATTCCTTGCAGGAACACAAAGCTGCAACATTCCCAACAGGACATGGAAGGCATGGCCCCTCTCAGGCAGGAGAGTTCAAACAAAACTAAATTTGAATTCCCAGGGTTTGAATGGGGATCCCAGAATGGGATTGGGAGAGATCTTAAATCCCATCCCATCCCAACCCAGGGACCCCTTCCACTGTCCCAGCTGGCTCCCAGCCCCAATGTCCAGCCTGGCCTTGGGCACTCAAAGGGATCCAGGGGTGCTCTACCGCCAGCCCCTCCCCACCCTCCCAGCAAGAATTCCTTCCACAAATCCAAACAATCTCCTTTCCTTCAGCTCCATTCTCCTTGGATTTTTTTTTTTTTACTTCTTATTTTACAGGGCAAAAATCAACTTTTTCTTGCCCACCCTGCACCAGGAGAGGGCCTTTCTTTTCATCATCGCCCTTCAAAAAAACCCTAAATCATCCCTCAAAAAAGATAAACTCAAGGAAAAACAACAACAGAAAAAAATCCTAAAACTGAACAAGCAATAAAAATCTCTTTTACACTGTTTTATGTCCATCCTCTGCTGCTACTGAAAGATCATAATGGAAGTGGCACAGCACATGGAAAAGAGGAGAAAATATTCCAGTGAAACAGTTCTGAAGGTTTACAACAGATCCAGTCTTAAAATTCTGTATTTAGGCCAAAAAAAATCCCTAATTTATCTTACATCCCATCCTTATTTTTTGTTTTCCTTGCTCTTTTTTGCCCATTTCCTTTTCAATCCCTTTAAATCCCCAGCACTTCCAGGGCAAGAAGGAATAAATGCAGCCTTCAGAAATCCCAGTTCTTTCAATTTTATGAAATTTTTGTCACTTAATACATGGAAATCCTGAGGTGAGATATTCCCAGAGCTGCTTGCAGCTTTCCACGGGTTTTAGGATCACCATGGAATGTTTTAGGATCATCAAGGAATGGTTTGGGTTGGAATGTGCCTGGGAGATGCCCTAATTCCAAACCCTCCTGATATGGGCAGGATTTGGGTTTTTCCTGGCACACAGAAGGAATTTCCAGCTGGAGAAACACCAGGATCTGTCCTGGCACAAAGGGGTGGCTCCCCCCAGCCCAGAGCCACCCTGATTTGTGTCCCTAAACTCCGCCCTGCGGTCTGTGAGCTGTCACTGCTCCTGTCAGAGGTTAAAATAAAAAAAAAAATCCCATTTTTTCATCTCCCCTGAGCCTGGCCCTGAAATAAAGAGGATTAAAGTTGAGGCAAGAGCATTTTGTCTGGGCACCCTGTCAGAAATGGAAAATTATGGCGTTCAGGGAGCAGAAAGGGGAGCTACAGGAAAGAAATACAGAATGGAATTATCAGAGAATGGGAAAATTATGGAATGTCCTGAGTGGAGGAAACACAGGGAACATGGATCCAGCTCCTGGCCCCCCAAAAATCCCCCCCTGTGCATCCCTGGCAGCCTCGGGGCCGGGACCATTCCCTGGGGAGCCTGGGCAGTGCCAGCACCCTCTGGGGACACAAGAACCTTTCCCTGAAATCTAAAATTAAAATATTATATTTTTATAAATATAAATTCATTATAGTATTATAATATTATATTTAACTTTAATATTTTTAAATAATAATGTCACATAAATTGCATTTATCCAATTTTCACCCGAGCTCAGTGTTGATACATCCCCGTATTTTCACCCAAGCCAGCCCAGGTATCCCTGCCCCCTTCCCTGCGCTCCTTTCTATTCCCAAACCCTTTTTTTTCCTCCCTCCTCCACCTTTTCCCGAATCCCTCTGATTTTTAAACCACCAAGCCACCGCTTTGATGATTCATTTTTCTCATCCCTTTTTTTTTCCCGGTGCGCTTTTCCTCTCCCTCCCCCGGCGCTGCGATGCCTGGGTGGGCTCGTGCCGCCGTTCACGCACAGATGTGGCATTGACAATTCCGGCGGCAGGGAGGGATGGAGGATGGGATGGATGGAGGATGGGAGGGATGGAGGTGGAGCTGGGCTATTCACGGCATTTCCTCGCTGCTTTCTCCCGGGAGAGGCTCCAAGAGCTGCCAGTCCCACACTGGGGGGATTCATCCCGTGAGCTCCAGCGGGATCCTGAGCTCAACAGCTCAAACCACGGCAGAATCGGCCCTTCCTCGCTAAATTTCGATTTCATTTGGGTTCAATCCGTCCCAGCCACCCCAAAGCCACCCCTGCACGCCGAGGTCACGGCTCTGAGCGCCCCCAAAGCACAATTCCCGCTCGCCAGAAATAGAAGGGATGAGCTGAGCCTCAATTCCCCCGGAGCGGCTCCAGACACCTCAACCCAGGCACCATGCTAATTAGTGAATTAAGGATGTCTGGCTAACGAGGAGCTGCCAGGGAAGGGAAGGAGCCTCAGGCTCCTGGAGGCCACGGGCTGGGCAGGAACATCAGCTGTGAGCTCGGGAAAAGGCAGCTGGGACACAGGGATGGATGGAGAGGAAATGTGCTGGGAAAGGAAATCTGGGAAAGGAAATGTGCTGGGAAAGGAAATCTGTCAGGAAAGGAAACCTGCTGGGAAAGGAAACCTGGGAAAGGAAATGTGTTGGGAAAGGAAATCTGGGAAAGGAAATGGGAAAGGAAATCTGGGAAAGGAAATCTGGGAGAGGAAATCTGGGAGAGGAAATCTGCTGGGAAAGGAAATCTGGGAAAGGAAATGTGCTGGGAAAGGAAATCTGGGAAAGGAAATCTGCTGGGAAAGGAAATCTGCTGGGAATGCTGGGAAAGGAAACCTGGGAAAGGAAACTGGGAAAGGAAACCTGGGAAAGGAAACCTGGGAAAGGAAACCTGGGAAAGGAAAGTTTGGGAAAGGAAAACTGCTGGGAAAGGAAATCTGCTGGGAAAGGAAATGGGAAAGGAAATCTGCTGGGAAAGGAAATGTGTTGGGAAAGGAAAACTGCTGGGAAAGGAAATCTGCTGGGAAAGGAAATCTGCTGGGAAAGGAAATCTGCTGGGAAGGCTGGGAAAGGAAATCTGGGAAAGGAAACCTGGGAAAGGAAAGGTGTTGGGAAAGGAAATCTGCTGGGAAAGGAAATGTGTTGGGAAAGGAAATGTGTTGGGAAGGTGGGGAAGCATGGAGACTTTGGGAGAGGGAAAATCTGGGATTTCCACCCTCCCGGAGACCAGCAATCCCAATTTTTTTGGGATTGATTCCTGGAGTTACAGCCCCAACAAAAGGGAGCTTAAACCAACGGATCCATACAGGAAAAAATCCAAGAGAAGGGCAAATCGACCAGAAATTCCACAAAACTGAAACAGCTTTTCCAAGAATTCTACCTAAAGGCTTACAGACCTTCCCGCAAATGATTTCAACACAAATCCTTGGATATTTCCGTCCGAAACAATTAAACCTCAAAGAAAAACACTTTGGGTGGAATCAATGAAGGAATCGATGAAGGAATCGACGTTGCGGTCGATGGGGGAATAGGTCAGATCAATCCCTGAATCGATGGCAGGAGATGGAAAGGTTGGGGCTTTCCCACGGGGTGTTTTGTGGGATAAAATATCTTGGGTTTCGACACAGAATGGGAAAGGAAAGGAATTATTGGAGGGGTTGGAGAGGTCATGGAGATGGAGCCGGACTGGGAGAGCTGGAATGATCCCCTGGAAAAGGGAAGGTCCAGGGAGAGCTCAGAGCCCCTTTGGGGCCTGAAGGGGCTCCAGGAGAGCGTGGAGGACTGGGGCCAAGGGATGGAGGGACAGGACCAGGGAATGGGTCAAACTGGAAAGGGGAGATTTGGGTGGGATTTGGGGAATTGGAATTGCTGGGATGGAATTGCACCCCTGGATCCCTTGAGTGCCAGGCCAGGCTGGACATTGGGGCTGGAGCAGCCTGGGAGTGGGGTGACCCATAGGGGATGGGATGGATGAGCTTTAAAGTCCTTTCCAACCCAAACACCTTCCAGAATTCTGGGAGAGGGACTTGGACAAGATGGAGGGACAGGACACAGGGATGGGGGTCACACTGGAAAGTGGATTTGGGGTGGGATATTGGGAATTGCTGTATGGAGTGAACAAGACAAATGGGAATGGGTTTAAGGTGAAATGGGGGATTTAATGGATATTGGGATGGAATTCCACCCCTGATCCCTGAGTGCCCAAAACAGGCTGGACATTGGGCCTGGGAGCAGCCTGAAATGCAGAAAATCCCTGCCATGGCAGAGGTGAATGAGATTCTGAAATTTCACGGTTCTTCAACCCAAACCATTCCCAAAATTCCACAGAAGACCCCAAAGCCGCGTTCGAATCCCGGCCTGCTCGCGACGCCCACGCGACAAGCGGTGGCTGTATCGTTGAGCGCCCGGCCGGTCCGTAACCTCGAGCCCACGGAAGGTAGGGCGAGTCTCAGATGAAGACCACTCGTGAGATCCACGTGAAGTAGGCGGGCCAGGAGTCCAAAGTGATAAAAAAGTGCGTGCGCGGAAGTGATTCTAGAGGAATAACTCGTGGAGCGCCATGGAATGCCCCGTGAAGTCCAGGCAGTGTGACATTGAAAGTAACAAATGATGACCGCACCTGAGGCGTATTGCTAGAATTCGCCGTGGAATCACTGCTGACGCGTGCACTTCAGGGCCTCCAACAAGAGACGTTACTGCGCGTGAGCCCGGGATAACACAGGCCAAAAAAGGAGAGCGCGCAGAAAAGAAACCGCGATATGTCAGCGCAGCCAAAAATCGAGCAGGATTACTGTCCCCAGGAGCGTATCTGAAGTCGTCTCTCACTACGTGCTCCATGTATATATAACAGTGCAGAGAGCGAATGCTAATCGTGCGCGTCAACGCTGGCCAAAAGAGTATGGAAGGACGGTGAGCGCCGAAAGGCGCGGAGACCAAGCCAGTTAGAAAAGTGATGCGAGCCAAGTACATGCGCGCGTGTAATGACGAGCAGGCCGAGTAAATAGTAAGTGAACGCTCGAAAGCCTCAGAGCCGAAGCGGACGCAGATAGTGGACAGTGAGCGAGAGGGCGAGATGGGACCACATAAAGGCCAGTGATTTCGTTAAGTGAAGCGCAGATGCGCTAAAATGAGAAATTGATGCGAAGATGCACAGGAAGCGCGTCGCCGTAAGGACGTGCGTCTGACGCTCAGAAAATACGAGATGATGAGCGAGTTGCCGTAATGATCGAAAGTTTGCAGGTGACAAAAGAGAGCGAGATGACGAGAGCTTGCGCGAAGACCCGGAGTGATCCAACGTGTGCCAAAAATCTGATGAACGCGATGAAGCGTGTAAACATTGTATGCATCCGATTCAGATAGAGAAGGGGCCAGCGCCATGAAACCGTCTATATTATATGCACTCTCAAAGCCAAGAAAGGAATGGCGCGCGATGAAATAGCGTACGATCGCGCGGCCCAGAAGAAATCATGGCGACCTGGTGAAATCGTTTCACCTGCTGAACAGCAGTGGCCAACAAAAACAACATGGAAGGAGGTAGCCACGGAAAGAAGCTTCCACGCAGCTCACTTCGATTCTACCCTAAGGATTAACAGAGCAAGTACCGTGGAATGAAATGCCTCAGGAGCACCACACCGAAAGTCGCTGCCTGATAGTCCGTCATGCGAGCGGACGCAGGCCAGAAAAGTATGGAAGGATCCTCGGACCTGGATGTGATATCTCCATAGTGTCCATATAATAACTTCAAGATGATGCCCAGTGAGAAGCTGATGCCGGATGAGCACGCAAGCTAAGGAAAGGGAGACTTGACCCATGAATCCGTAGCACCCAGCCAAAGAAAAGGATCGACGTGAGAAAGCATCCCACTCAACGCCGGTCCCACTAAAAAAGGAGGGGCCCAGGGAGTCCGCAAATCGCCAGCAGCGCACAACTAAAAAAATGCGAGTTGCGAGAATTTCCTGGGCGGAAAGCCGCGTGATGCAGCCAGCAAATAATCCGCACAAGGGAAGGTGATATCACAGGGCAAAGGCGTGCGTAGCCACCCAGCCAAGAAGAAAGGAGCAAGCCCCAGGTGAAAGCCTTAGAGATATGCTCACCAATCCCACAATTGATTAAAGGATGTGCGTGTCCTCCCAGTGGGAAATCTGTAAATGGGCACCAAGCCCTAGAGAAACATATGCGTTATGCAAAATCCTATAAGAGTGCCGCACAGTAAGCACCAGCCGCAAGTCAAATGGAGGGAAGCCCAGATCCAGCATCAAGCCAAAAAAATAGCCAACCCAGGAACACGTATAATCCGTCACCGAATTTATGTCCTGTCTCAAAAAACTCTAATGCTGCACGCATGGGACGACGAACACCGCTGTCGCCCAGAAAGGACACGCACCTATACAATGCCCACGAAATGGGGAGTTTGGAGAAAACAAAGCATGAGACAGCTGCACCCAAACACGGAGAAGGGCCTGAAGGGAGGAGAGGCCCGCGAGCTGCAAGCTGCGGCGTAAAGAGCGGAAAGGCGTGGCCCAATGCTAACAAGCAGAGCACATAGACAGTGACAGTGAAGAGAGCATAGCCCGCGACAGCAGAACACTCCTCGAGAGCCGCGAAACATGGAAGTGCGCGTCGGAAACCACGAGTACAATACGGTTTAAGTTGAAGAGCGGAGTGCTCCTCAGGAGCCTCAGGACACGGATCACGTGCACCGCGCCAAATGCAAGTTTGAACTGCTCCACCGATCAGGGGAAGCGGCTGTCAAGACCGGGATGAGAATAGTTGAAAACCCTAATGCAGTTAGACTGGGAAAGGCCACTGGAAGGCGAGCCTATAGCGCTGAGCTGTTAGCTGCGGAGAAGCCCAGCCCAGCTCCCCGTAATCCGAGGGCTGACACCCAGAAACTCAGCCGCCAATGATTTGATAACACCATACTAGTCCTACGCTCAACAAACTATAAATTCGACCCCGCTCATGCTAATTTTTTTCTGCGTGCCACTCAAGATCGAACTAAATCCCACAACAACTGGACAACTTAGTATGAACATGAATTCCATTCCACCCCAAATCCAACCGCTATCCAATGAAAAGATGCACCACAATCAACTCTAAACGACTAATGCAGTCGCAATTAATCATGTCCAACCCAAGAGACCCCAAACCACCCCGCCTAGCCCCATAGATGCGCAGCGCAAACTATGGCTCCTTAACAACAGATAAAAGATACACACACACACCCACCAGTACCCCCCAATTACTTCTCTCCTACCAGACCCTGAACCAAAATCATTAATTACTTCTGACGAGTCCAGAATCCAAAACTCCAGTTCAGGACCCCCAGCCAAAACAAAAACTGGGAACCCCTAAAAACCATAACGCAAAGCCCCTCCACCTCACCAAATGCAAACGCACAAGCAGCACCATAGCACAAAACCTCCAGCAATTCCCTCCTTAGGTCCGACTTGAACTTGGGCTGAGCTCACAATGGAGTTCTGGAGCGCGTCCCCAGCTCGCAGAGATTTATAAAAATGTATATCTTTTCCTCGTCGCTTGGGATAATTAGTCTAATTATGGCTAATTGCATAATTATTGTAAATACAGCAAATTTAATCTCGCGTTCAGCCTGCGCCATTCCGATGAGTGACGAGGAGGAGGCGAAATCACCGGGGAAAAAACTCCATCCAAATCTGGGATTTGGGAAGTTCCTTTTCCCAACATTTCCACGGATGAGGATGAGCAGGTTTGCTCCGTTCCTTGCCCCACAAATGCTGGAATAAGGAGGGGATGTTTCCTGATTGACTGAGAAAATCTGATTGTGTTTGAGGGATTTCTCTGGATAAACCCGTTTCAGTGGCTCCTGTAATTTCATTGCTGATGGGTTTTGGGATCATCCCAAAGGATGGGCTGCAGGAAAGGGGGAATTCTGCCCCACCTGCAGAGCTGCCAGCCATGGGTCCCAAAATCAGAGGGATTTGAAGCTGCTGGAGTGATCCAGAGGAATCCATGGAAATTCTCCAAGGGCTGGAGCCCCTCTGGAGCCAGAATGGGAGAGCTGGAATGTTATCTGGAGAAGGGAAGGGTCCAGGAGAGCTCAGAGCCCCTTGCAGGGCCTGAAGGGCTCCAGGAGAGCTGGAGAGGACTGGGGCCAAGGGTGGAGGGACAGGACACAGGGAATGGGGTCACACTGGGAAATGGGGATTTGGTGGGATTTGGGATTGGGAATTGCTGCTGGGAATGCTGGAGGGATGTGCACCCCTGGATCCCTGATCCCCAAGGCCAGGCTGGACATGGGGCTGGGAGCAGCCTGGGACAGTGGGAGGGGTCCTGGGTTGGAATGGGATGGGATTTAAAATCCCTTCCATTCCAAACCATTCCAGGATTCTGTGATTCCCAAAACAAAAATCCCATCGAAAATTAAAATCCATCTCTTTTTTAGGGTAAAATACCAGAAAATTTTGTTTCCCTTTCCATTCCATTTCCAGATTAAAATTCACCTTCACAGACCTCAACAAAAAAAAAAAAAAATCCCCTCTCAAATGCACCCCCCCTTGATCCTCGAAGCCAAATCCCCTCTGTCCCTCTCCACATCAGCTCTCCCTCTTTGCATCCCTATCAGAAGATGAACTAATTAAGCCGAAGCTGTTGATGACTCTTGAACCTTTAATTACATCTTCTCCTCTCCTAAACACAGAGCAGGTCTTGCCTGTGCTGATCCAGGCCACGCTAATTCCAGCTGCCCTCCAAGAAATGGAGAAAGGTTATGGATCAGATCGGAATATCAACGGAACAATCTGATTTATTCCTTAATTAAACCCGCTCTGAGATTTTAGGGAGGGTGATCCTAATAACCTAAAAAAAAAAAAAAAAATCTCATTTCATGGCACATTTTAGTAGATGAAGCCACAGATTTTCGGGAAGGCAATCCTCAGCATTTCCATGCTGGAATTTAAATCCAAAGTCCTCTCTCCCTTTTTTAATTAAAACATTTCCAAACCCCAGTTTACACTCCAGCCCAAGCAAAGCCCCAGATTTGCTAAACCGGGTCCAGAGCTGTGAAATCCCAAATAATCTCGTTACGTTGAGGACACCAATAACTCGGCTCCGTGATTTAATTCCCAGCTCTGCGAGGTGCCGGCCTCCACATTTCTCCGGAAAACGCGGAGCTGCTGGAGCAATATAAAGCTGTCAAGTTCAATAAAAAGCCCCAAATGAAGGTGCTCTCAAATCATTAACTGGAAATTATTTATGAAAGTCGCGGTTGCTTTCTGCTCCGAACACCAAATTACCAGCCGGTTTTCACCCCTGTCTTTTTCTTGTTATTGCTTGGGATTTTCCAAAATTATTTTTCCCCCCTTTTTCTTTTCTTTTTATTTTTTTCCCTTCAAACACCATCCCACACTTTCAGCCACAGACAATGGGATTTGCCTCCCTTTTTCTCTCCAAAATGCGTTCAGGATGAATTCATCTCAGCTTATCTGACAGAACCAGGCTGCCTGAGGGGCTGGGAGTGGGAGCAGAAAGATTTTGGAAAAGGGTTGATTTCCCTTTTTACCACCTCATCTTTTAAGCGAGGAATCGTGAAACAAAACTTCATATTTAAAGGTAAAAGAGGCAGAAAAAAATGAGTCAAAAACCCATGGGGGGTTGTCAGAGAATCTGGAATCCTGGGATTTTTAAGGTTGGAAAAGCCCTCTAAGATCATCAAATAAATCCACTGCCATGTTCTCCATAAATCCCCTCGTGCCACACCCACACGTTTTGGGAACACTTCCAGGGATGGAGACTCCACTCCCTTCCTGGACACTCTGCTTCCCTTCCATAAAGAAAAATCTTCCCTAAAATTCAATCTACATGAAGAGATTTAACACTACAATTTTTCATGTGGGATCATGGCGTTGGATTGGGATGGATCAGGAAATAGGAGGCAAATCAGAGGTTTGGGCTCACAAATCACTTTAAAGGACCTCCTGCAGATAATAATTTAATAATTTTTATCTATACAAAACTAATTGGTAATCTATAACTTATGAATTAATCATTTATTTTTTAATCCTGCACATCGCAACTTAACAATTTTTATTTTTACAACAATTAAAATGTATTTTATGCCAAGAAATCTTTTTAAAGCATCCAGGAGTGTTTGGATGGAGCATCATTATCCAGAGGCCATCCCCATCCCCCACCCACAAACCCAGCAGGAAGATCCCATAAAAAAAACCCTAAATATGGAAAAAATTCCCGTTTTCCCATTTTACCTGGGTAAAGAAGGGCTCGTAGATCTCCACTCCCTTGTCGGAGCCCTGCAGCAGCACCTCCTGGCCGCGCCGCCAGCTGTAGCGCACGGGCGGGTTGGAGTTGGCCACGCACCTGAGGAACACCGTCTTCTCATAGTAAAACTGCTCCTTGGCTTCCCCGATGCTCTGATGGACGGTGACGATGGGATCGTCCAAATCTGGCAAAAGGAAAAGCCGGGGTTAAGCCAGGGTTAGACCAGGTTTAAGTTGACTCCGCAACGACGCGGCGATGGAAACTTCCTGCGACGCCTCATAGCAAAACAGCCCCAAATTTGGGGAATTTTGCGGCAAAACTCAGCTCTAAAATTTATTCTCTCCTCCCCAACTTGATCTCCTCAAAACTCCAACTTTTCAGCACAAGGACCCAGCCAATTTCATGCTAACGTCAATCACATTTTTATGACGGCGCAGCGATTTACAGCGGTTTCGTCTGGTTCGGCAGCCGCGCTCCTCGTTCCTTCCAACGCTTCCCGACAAAATGATAAAGCTTTGGAAATAAATAGACGGCCTCATTTGCATCCAAATGGCGGGATCCAGGAGTCCACGGATCGTGGGCACGCAGCTGTTTGCTTTTAAAGCCGCAATTTCGTGCGGCAATTTCATGCAGATTCCCCTGCTTTTCGTTACAGGCGTTTAACTTCCAGCAGGTAAATTCATCGCGGCCTCTGGAACGCGTTTCTCTTGATTAAAATACAGATATCGGATAATTACTCCCGGTGCGGCGGCGGCGCCGAGAACGGGAGGTGCACACCACCAGGAATTCGCTTCCACAGGGGGAAAAAAAAAAATTGTGATAGCCCTCGGAATGTGAGGACAGAAAAATAATTGATGTGGGTTTTATCCCAGCAGGAGCGAGGAGATTCCTGGTCTGGGGTTACTCAGAGCGTTGTCGGGAAGGATGATTTTATTGAGAGAGGAGAAAAAGGGAAAAACAAGGAAAGTGATGGCTGCTTTTCCAAAGGATTTATTAAAAACACTCAACCTCCAAAAGGCCATCCTCTCAGCCAGGAATTCCTTCCCAATATCCCACCTAAATCCACCATTTTCCAGTTTAATGCCATTCCCTGTGTCCTGTCCCTCCATCCCTTTTCCCCACTCCCTCTCCAGTTAATCCCTTCCAATCAGGCACTGAACCAGGCAAGGGATGGGTTTTTGACAGGAATATCAGGAAAGCTCCCAGAAATTCCAGTTGGGAATGGAACTGCAGCAAAACCTCTGCCAAAGCATTTCATAATGGTCAATTAATGGAAAATTCGCACTGCAGAACCCGATGGAAATTTTTATTTTTCCAACGGCAATGCTGGAAAGATCCCGGCAGCTGCAGCAAAGCCAAAGCAGCAGCACGAGCAGGAGAGCAAAGAACGGTCCCAATTTTGGGGAGATTTCCCTGAATATTCCAGCGGCTGCCCCGCTGCTGGAAAGAGCCACACAAAAGTGTGACGGGGTGGTTACATAAGGCTGGGCTTTGGGCAGGCCGTGTGAGAGCTGGAAAATAGAAAAAGCAGGAAAAATACCGGGTTTGGATGAGGCATTCTGCAGGGATGTTGCAGAGGAGGATGAAACTCCAAAAAATTAAAAAAAAATTCCCTGCTTTTAGCCAGGCTGTTTAAAGCCACCTGATCCTGGTGCTCATGGAAGCTCTCCAGAATTCCAGCCTCAGTTCTGTTGGAATTGGTACTAACTGATATTCCCTTTTCTAACTGAATTCTAATTTAATCCAATTTTAAACCTCCCCTTGCTTGAAGCTCTGAGCAAGTGGGTGGCTGGGGGTGGTTGTGGGACCATGGGAATTTTCAGGGCTTTGGAAAGCTGGGAGGAGAGGGAAGGGCTTTGAATGGTCACCATGGTCCCAGCTCCACGTGAGCTGTTTTCCCCTGTCAGCTCTTCCAGAGAGAGATTTATCCCGCACCTGCAGAGCTGTGTGTGCAGGATGGAGCCGGCACTGGGAACCAGGAGGGGTTGGAGACTCTGGAAGGAAGGAAACGCTCCCTCCGTGTTCCCACAGCTGCGGCCGCCACCCCGGGAGATCCCATGGATTCCCTCCCATCATTCCTGATGCCGATCCCTTCCCATTGATTCCCTCCCATCATTCCCGATGCCGATCCCTTCCCGTCAATTCCCTCCCATCATTCCCGATGCCATCGATTCCCTCCCATCATTCCCGATGCCGATCCGTTCCCGATCCCTTCCCATCGATTCCCTCCCATCATTCCCGATGCTTTCTAAAAAGCTAATTGCCTCATACTGTAGTCGCTTGGTAGAATTTAAACAGCCCATCATCCCCAGAAAGACACCTTCAGCCAAGGAGCAGATAAAGAAATGCTTGCTAAGAAATCCCTCTTGGAGCAGGTGCAGTCTATCACAGGGAATTGTTTATTCCTGTGCTCTATCAGTCTCACAAAAACCCAACACTGTCTTGCCACTCTTTGATGTGTATTTGCCAATATGATAATGTCTGCCTTTAAGTTTTACCAGCTTAGGTAAGCAACGAAGAGGGAGGAAAGGAGATAGTTATTATTCTATTGACTTTTCTTTGCTCTGTGATTATTCAATATTGCTTTAAAACACCAGGTTAGGATCTTGTACTGAGGGCACTGATCCTGTGCGTAGAAGTGAATTTAATCCTTCCTGCACATGATCCAGGAATTCCCACACACAGGATTTTTCCGGTGTTTCAGGGGCCGGTTGGTGCTGGGGAGCTCCGTTGGGAGCCTCGTTCTGTGTGAGTGTCCAGCTCTTGGTGACTGGGAAAATCCATGGATCCTTTTCCATCTGCATCCACCCCACAGAGTTATGGGGTCATGGAATGGTTTGGGATGGAAGGATCCTAAATCCCATCCCATTCCAACACAGGGACCCCTCCCACTGTCCCAGGGTCCCATGTCCAGCCTGGCCTTGGGCACTCAAAGGGATCCAGGGGTGCAATTCCATCCCAGCAGCATTCCCAATTCCCAATATCCCACCCCAATCTCCCCTTTCCAGTGTGACCCCATCCCTGTGTCCTGTCCCTCCATCCCTGGCCCCATCCCTCTCCAGCTCTCCTGGAGCCCCTTCAGGCCCCAAAAGGGCTCTGAGCTCTCCCTGGACCTTCCTTCTCGGGGAACACCCATCTCCAAGCCTGCTCAGAGAGCTCCAGTACTCTGACATCCGGTTCCTACAGTTCCACAGTGCATCTTTCTGTCCAGGTTGGTGCAGTCTGCAGGTGGGGTCTCACCTCAGTGGGGCTTTTCCCCCTTCCCACACCAGCCCAGGCATTTCCAGCCTCTCACCCCACAAAATTCCCAATCTCTCTGCTCACGGCTTCCCACCCCTATGGAAGTCGGGCATCATGGTGGATGTCGCTGTTTTCTCTGTTTCTGCTGCCTGTGCAAAACCTGTTCTGCTCCCTGGGGATTCCAGTGCTGATCCAGCAGAAATTATGGGAATTGTCCCTGTTTGGTGTCCTTGGAGAAGGAAAACCCTCTTGGTGCCCCTCTGATATCACCAGGATGCGTTTGTAGGACCAGGTTTCCATCAGCTCTATTCATCCCCTCATTAACAGAGGAGGGAAAACCCTTTCCCCATAAAATCCCATTGCTGAGAGTTCCTATTAATTTTCCTTTTGGGATTTTTTTCTGCACCCTCGGGAATCATCCCAGGCTGGAGCTGCGTGGGGATTGTTGCTTTGTCCTTCCTGTCGGAGCGTTAACAACCTCCTGGCACGGCTTTGATCCGCCTGGAATGGCATCGGGAATGATGGGAGGGAATGATGGCATTGGGAATGGTGGGAGGGAATCGATGGGAAGGGATTGACATCGGGAATGATGGGAGGGAATCGATGGCATTGGGAATGATGGGAGGGAATCGATGGGAAGGGATTGACATTGGGAATGATGGGAGGGAATCGATGGGAAGGGATCGGCATCAGGAATGATGGGAGGGAGTCAAAGGGAAGGAATTGATCAGAGGGAATTGATGGGAAAGGATCGGCATTGGGAATGTGGGAGGGAATCGATGGGAAGGGATGACATCGGGAATGATGGGAGGGAATCGATGGCATCGGGAATGATGGGAGGGAATCGATGGCATGGGAATGATGGGAGGAATCGATGGGAAGGGATTGACATCGGGAATGATGGGAGGGAATCGATGGCATCGGGAATGATGGGAGGGAATTGATGGGAAGGGATCGGCATTGGGAATGATGGGAGGGAATCGATAGGAAGGGATCGGCATTGGGAATGATGGGAGGGAATCGATGGCATCGGGAATGATGGGAGGGAATCGATGGCATGGGAATGATGGGAGGGAATCGATGGCATTGGGAATGATGGGAGGGAATCGATGGGAAGGGATTGACATCGGGAATGATGGGAGGGAATCGATGGCATCGGGAATGATGGGAGGGAATTGATGGAAGGGATCGGCATTGGGAATGATGGGAGGGAATCGATGGGAAGGGATCGGCATTGGGAATGATGGGAGGGAATCGATAGGAAGGGATCGGCATCGGGAATGATGGGAGGGAATTGATGGGAAGGGATCGGCATCGGGAATGATGGGAGGGAATCCATGGCATCGGGAATGATGGGAGGGAATCGATGGCATC
>VKON01003688.1:71450-83414 GCA_009741485.1 Malurus cyaneus samueli
GGGTTTCCCTCCATTCCCAGCTTTCTTTATTCATTATTTCTATTCCTGTTCAAGTTTGGGGGGAAGAACCGGATTGATTTTATTTGAAAGTGAAGAAACGAAGCAGAGGGAGTTGGGCACAGAGAGGATTCCTCAAAGCTCCACCATCAGATGGATTTTAGTGAAATATAAGTTGTTAAATTGATTTTTAAAACAGCAGCGAAGGAAAAAAAAAAAAATATCAATCCTAAAAAGCAGCAGAGCCGTGAGATAAAAGGGGTCAAACAAAAGCGAGGTCGTGGTCAACTCCAAGATGAAATTCTGGGGGAAAAAATGCAATCAGAGTTGATGAAAAAATCCCAGATCATTATCATTAAATCAAGGACACTCGAATCAAGACACGGAGTAATTGAGAGCAGCTTTGCATTTTTCTCATTCCAGAGTTCACTCTGGATCCCCGCAGCGCTGGAAAACCTGGATGGACCCGGAGCAGCACCCAAAAAAATGGAATAAACAGGATTTAAAACCGCTCTGACACCGTGGGGACCGGGATTTTTTAACAGCAATTTTGGGTTATTAATTCCCCCTGTACCTGCGTGATTTTTCCGTAAAAAAGCAGGAAAAAGGGATTTCCCAAGGCAGGAAAAACAGGCACCGACACCAAAGGCCACCTGATGCTCTCGACGTGGAATAATTGTTACAAATTGGGACTATTAACATTTTAAATCAGTAATTATCGGTTTGGTAACCCCAAACCTAATTAATGCTCGCTCCTCTGCGTCCTAAAGAACAGAAACTGAATTTTGTGGAATTAATGATCAACAAACCGGGCTGGGAAAGTCGGGCTTTAGAGCACATCCATCTCCGCTTAGGGAAATTTTTTCCAGAGGCTCCTTAAAAGGTTTAAAGAAATCCCAGTGAAAAAAATGAAATTCCGAATTAATTGAGTGTAAATAATGAGTCGGGGCTCCTGGTAAGACCCCACTGCTCTCTCCCTGCCTTATTGCGGATTTTAAATGGTCTAAAAAGAGAATGAAAATAATTTAATGGAGAAAAAATAGAAATAGTGGATAATTTCCACTTTTTTAAGAGAAAAACAGCACTGGAGCCTCTCTGGTGCTCCCTACACCCCCTGCCCCAAAGGAAAATCCCATTTTTCCCCTGTTTAACTCCAGCAGAACACAAAACCCACATTTTAGGGGAAAAGGAATAAAAGGAAAAGCAGGAGTAGAGACCATAAATAACAACGGGCAGATGAGAAAAACGGAGACTGCGGAAGGAACTCCACGGAGGGAAAGGAAGGCGACAAATCAAACCCAAACTGCAGCAAAGGGGAAAATCAACCTGCCCCGGATATTTCGGGCCGAGCCTAAACCCACACGAGCGAATGAATGAAATTCCCAGGCAGCTCATTGCAGGAGCAGAGGCAAAAATCCCGGAAAAAAAGAAAAAAGAGACTCATGGGGTCACGGGAACCGTGTCCTGCTCCTCCATCAGCACAAATCCCAAAATTTTCCACTTTGGATACCTCCACTTCTGCCAAACCTTTCCTTTCCAAAATCCATCAGGATTCGGGCATTTTTGAGCTGAATTCCAAACGGGGATTGGGATTAATTTAAATTATTAAGAAGTTAATTAACCCCAGCGCTTCATTAAAATCAGTGTAAAGATAAAATGGGCACCGGAGCAAAGCTGGGGTTGGCTGAACCTGGGGATGCTCTGAGCAGAGAATCACAAAATCCTGAGGAGAAGGGCAAAAAAAATGGAAAAATCCATCAGAATCTGCATTTTATGGATTTTGTTGCTTTGATTACAAGAATTAAAGTGGAGTCCTTGAAATTTCTCCGTGCTTTTGGAACATTTCCAGGATGGGGATTCCATCCCTTCCCTCCTTTTCTGAGTCTGTTCCTAAATGGAGAAAAACAGAAATCACAGAGTCCTTTGAGAAGAAGGGCAAAAAAACCCAGAAAAATCCATCAGAATCTGCATTTTATGGATTTTGTTCATTTGATTACAGGAATTAATAAAGAGGAGTTGTACGTAAGTGTGAATCGTTGAAAGTTCTTTGTTTTTCTTCTTTTTTTGAATGTTTCCAGGGATGGGAATTCCATCCCTTTCCCCTTCCCTGGAGTCTGTTCCAATGAGAAAAATGAGAATCACAAAGTCCTGAGGAGAAGGGAAGGGATGGACAGGGAAAATGAGGAAAAATCCATCAGAATCTGCATTTTATGGATTTTGTTGACTTGGACTGCAAGAATTAAAGTGGAGTCCTTGAAATTTCTCCGTGCTTTTGGAACATTTCCAGGATGGGGATTCCATCCCTTCCCTTCCTTGGAGTCTTTCCAAATGAGAAAAAACGGAGAATCACAAAGTCTGAGCAAGGCAAAAAAGGCAAAAAAAAAAACGGAAAAAATCCTTCAGAATCGCTTTTATGGATTTTGTTCACTTTGATTACAGGAATTTAATTAAAGAGGAGTTGTGCAAGACTCGTGAATTACTTATGTTCTAGGATGTGAATATCCTTCCTCCCTTCAATAGATATCACATTGGGGGGTGAATGAAAATCCAGAACGTATGTTTTTCTTCAAAAGTGGAGTCTGATTCGTGCTTGGACATTTCCAAGATGGATTCCAGTCTTCCCCTTCCTGGAGTCTGTTCCAATGAGAAAAATGAGAATCACAAAGTCCTGATGAGAGGAAAAAGTAGGAAGGAAGAGACGTGAGAAAAATTTCCATCAGAAGTCTGCGTTTTATGGATTTTTGTTGTTTGTTACAAGAATATAAAAGTGTGCAGTCCGTTGAAATTTCTCCGGCTTTTTGGGAAGCTTTAGGATGGGATTCCACCTCCCTCCTTTCCTGGAGTCTGTTTTCCCAATGAGAAAAACGAAAATCACAAAGTCCTGAGGAGAAGAAGAGCAAGGGAAAGATGGGGTGGACAGAAAATCCTATTAATCTGCATTTTATGGATTTTGTTACCTTTGAATTACAGGGAATTAATAAAGTAGGAGTCATGTGCAAAGTAAGAACTCATTGAAATTTCTCCTTTTTTTGAACTGTTTCCTGGATGGGAGTTCCATCCTTCCCCCTTCATAGTCTGTCCAATGAGAGAAATGAGAATCACAAAAGTCTCTGAGAAGAAGGGCAATAAAAAAGAAAAATCCATCAGAATCTGCATTTTATGGATTTTGTTGCTTTGATTACAAGAATTAAAGTGGAGTCCTTGAAATTTCTCTGTGCTTTTTGGAACATTTCCAGGATGGGGATTCCACCCCTTCCCTGGAGAGTTCTTCCAATGAGAGAATCTGGAAAGGGCCAAAAGCAGCAAAAATGGGGTAAAACACACTTTAGAAAAACAAAAAAAAAATTTATTTAAAATTCTTATTTTATGGCTGTCAGTTTCAGGGTTTTCCGTAAAGAGCTGGACATGTGAGGCGCTTTATAAAATTAATAATTAAAATATAAGTGAAATAGGATTTAAATGGATTAAAAGAAAATTTTGAAGAAAAGATAAAATAGTTTTAAATGGTATTAGATTGAAATTTTAAAATATAAAAGTTATTTTAAATTTTTATTTTTAAATATATATATATTATTTTAAATTAAATTTATTAAATATTTATTTTTTTAAAATCCCTCCCTCAGAGATGCTCTGTGTCCCATCATGGAACAATCTGGGATTTCAACTGGAATTCCTCCTCTCCCAGTAGGAAAATCCATCCATTCGTCCATTCCCAAAACAAACCCCACACATCCAACCTCTTCCCATCCTCAGTGAAAATCTTTAGGGTTGAGCCAAACCGAGGAATTCCCTCGTGAAAATTGCACCAAAACCCAGAGAATTCCCATGGAAAATTAGTACCAAAACTCGGAATTCCGGAGCATTTTATCGGCTCCATTTATCACAGATCAGTTGCTTTTCCCAAGGTCACTTCTAAATTTATTTTTTCATTCTTCCCTCTTGCTCCTCCCAAGACTTTCATGGTGGAAAATAAAAACCAGCTCGAGTGAGGGGCTGGAAAGTCGCAGAATTATGGAATTATGGCAGCTGCTCCAAAATTCCATGATTAATTCATGGCAGAGCTGCCTCGCTTCTTCCCAGCACACTCAGCACGTCATTCCTTGTTTTATTTTTCCAGTGGGAAGTTCCCTGCTCATGGCTGGGGCTGGAAAAAAAATGGTTTGAAATCCTCCTTTCAACCCAAATCTTTTGGTGATTTTATGATTCCCCCAAAAATTCCTCATTTTCCCAGTTAAAGCAGCACTTCCAGGCATTTAAAACCTGATTTCCATATCAGAATTGCAGGAAATCAGGAATAAAATTCGAAATTTGATGGGACAATTACGTTAGAGTCTTACAGAATCCATTTATTATTCCCAGATTTTTGAAGGATAAGGGTTTTGATCGGCTTTAGGGGATTTAATGGGAATTGGGAGCAAGATCCTGTGATTCCCCATTAAATTCCTCATTTTTCCCAGATTTAAAGCAGCATTCCAAGGCCATTTTAACCGAGTTATCCAAATTTTAAGTGCAGAATCAGAAATAAAAATTTTGGATCCAAATTTGACAGGAATTATTGTTAGAACTCTTACAGAATCCATTTATGAAATTTATATTTCCTGTTTTTTTAAGGGGAAGTTTGTATTCCCCCATAAAATTCCTCACTTTCCCTGTTAAATCAGCAATCCCAGGCATTTGAAACTCAATTTCCAAATTAGGAGAGCAAGAAATCAGGAATAAAAATCCAAATTTCAATGCAAATTATGTTAGAACTCTTACAGAATCCATTAACAATGTTTATATTCCCAGGTTTTTTAAGGAGAAGTTTGGATTCCCCCATAAAATTCCTCGTTTTCCCAGTTAAAGCAGCACTCCCAGGCATTTAAAACCAAATTTCCATATCAGAAATGAAGGAAATCAGGAATAAAATTCCGAAATTTGATGGGAAATTATGTTAGAGCTCTTACAGAATCCATTTATATTCCCAGATTTTTGAAGGATAAAGGTTTTGATCGGCTTTAGGGGATTTAATGGGAATTGGGAGCAAGATCCTGTGATTCCCCCATAAAATTCCTCATTTTCCCAGTTAAAGCAGCAATCCCAGGCATTTAAAACCAAATTTCCATATCAGAAGTGAAGGAACTCAGGAATAAAATTCTGAATTTTGATGGGAAATTATGTTAGAGCTCTTACAGAATCCATTTATGCCATTTATATTCCCAGGTTTTTTAAGGAGAAGTTTGGATTCCCCCATAAAATTCCTCTTTTCAGTTTAAAGGCAGCTTTTCCCAGGCATTAAAAAACCAATTTTCATTTCAAAAGTGAAGGAAATCAGGAATAAAATTCCGAATTTTGATGGGAAATTATGCTAGAGCTCTTACAGAATCCATTTACACTGTTTATATTCCCAGGTTTGGGGGATTTAATGGGAATTGGGAGCAGGATCCCAATGAATCCATGGAATCCAGACCTCGAAGAAACCAGCACCACCCATCCAAAAAAAGGCAATTTTTCCATTTAGGAGAAGCAGAAAATTCCATATTAAAATGTCCAACAACACTATGAAAAGCAGGAACAAACCAGAGGAAAACACTCTCCAAATTTCCAGATAAATTCTTTTCCATTTTAAAAAAAAGGGATGAAATACCAAAAAAACAAAAGGTGGGAATAAAAAAGGAATGGAATATTAAAAAAAAAGGATGAAATATCTAAAAAAAAAGGATGAAATCTAAAAACAAGGAGTGATGAAATATCTTAAAAAAAAAGGATTAAATATTCCAAAAAAATGGATGAAATATCAAAAAAAAAAGGATGTGAAATATCTAAAAAAAGATGAAAATATCCAAAAAAAAAAGAGAATATCCAACCAAAAAGGATTGAAAAGGCACAGGAAACATCCAAAAATAGTGGCACGTGGAATTTAAAAAATAAAAGAAAACAAAACCAACACGAATGACCCCAAACACAAAGCGTTCCACGTGAGATGTTTCTTTCTTGTAAGCCCGAGGCCAAAAATCCTTGGAAAACAAAGGGGAGCTCCCGGATCTCTCTGAAGTTTTGCTCTGGGAATTTGGCATCACTCCCAACCCCGTCATGGAATCAGGGAATTCTGGGATGGTTGGGTTGGAGGGAACCTAAAATCCCATCCCATTCCAGGGGACAGCTCCCAATGTCCAACCCCAATGTCCAGCCTGGCCTTGGGCACTCAAAGGGATCCAGGGGCAGCCATTCCCGCCCATCCCACCTCCCAGACAGGAATTCTCTATTTATGAAAGTAAAAGATGTAATTAAAGGTTCAAGAGTCCTCAACATCTTCAGCTTAATGAGTTCATCTGATGGAGAGGGACAGAGGGGTTTTGGGTTCACAGGATCAAAGGGTGGCAATTTTGAGAGGGATTTTTTGTTGAGGGCTCTGAAGGTGGATTTTTATCTCAAAATGGAATGGAATGGAAAGGGAAACAAAATTTTGTTGGTATTTTACTCCAAAAAAAGAGGTGGATTGTTATTTCTGATGGAGTTTTTTGAAATTTTTGCTTTGGGAATCACAGAATCCTGGAATGGTTTGGGATGGAAGGACCCTAAAATCCCATCCCATTCCAAACCCAGGGACCCTCCCACTGTTTTTTTTGCTCCCAGGGTCCCAGATTGTTCCAGCCTGGCCTTGGGTACTCAGAGGGATCCAGGGCTGCAATTCCATCCCAGCAATTCCCAGTTCCCAAGATCCCACCCCAATCTCCCCTTTTCCAGTGTGACCATTTCCCTGTGTCCGTCCCTCCATCCCTTGTGGCCCCAGTCCTCTCCAGCTCTCCTGGAGCCCCTTCAGGCCCCAAAAGGGGCTCTGAGCTCTCCCTGGATCCTTCTCCCTTTTCCCATTCCCAGCTCTCCCATCCTTTCTCACATCCATTCTGGGAATTTTTCCTTTCCCTCCTGGAAAGATCATTCCAGCTCAGCAGCCTCAGATCCATGGGTGTGACACCATTCCCAACCCTTCAGCTTCCCAAAAATCCCCTGCTGGGATCTTGCACCACCTCAGGTCATCCTTAGAGCTGAGAATTCCCTGTGATCCGATTTTTCAACCCAAAAATCCACGGAGAGATAGCAAAGGATGAGAGAGAAGGAAGGGAGGGAGATTATATGGGATTTTGGGAATTTCTGGCTGGGAAGGGTTGAGATGGAATTCCCAGAGTAGCTGTAGCTGCCCCTGGAGCCCTGGGAATGAATTTCTGGAGAAAATGGATATTTTGAGGCTCATTGATGGAAAATCCCTGGGACAGGAGCAGCTCCAGGCAAAAAAAAATGGATCCTTCCCACAAAAAAAAAAGGATTAAAGGATTCCCAAGGACTGCACGAGTCAGAAATGCTGAAACTGCCCCTTCTCCCTTCACACTGCCAATTTGCTTGGTTCTTCCCTCATTTTTTCCCTCCCAAAAATTAATTTTTGCAGGTAAAACAAACGCAGCTCCAAGTGCAAAATCCCGGATTTTAATGGGAAATGAAAATCAGGAATCTGCTGGAGAGGGACATTTCCCATCCATGCGCTGCCATAAATTTCACAACCAGCCAGGAAATCAGGAACGGAATGAACAAGGAAAAAATTGGATTTTTTTTAAATAATCTTTTAGGACTTTTTCAAGATTTCATTGGAATTTGTCAAGAATTCATTGGAAATTGTCGAGAATTCATTGGAATTTTTCAAGAAATCATTGAAATTTGTCAAGAATTCATTGGAATTTTTCAAGAATTCATTGGAATTTTTCAAGAAATCATTGAAATTTGTCAAGAATTCATTGGAATTTTTCAAGAATTCATTGTCAAATCTGTTTCAATTTTCAATTCAAGGCTGAAATGATGAAGAATTTTAAATCTGAGGCCTTGGGAACTGCTCTCTATCCTGAATTATCACGGAACATAACGCCAGTTATTGTTTTGCCTCTTCCCCTTTTCCAAGATGTTTCCAAACTCAGGAATTCAAAAAATAAGGATTTCCATCCATACTTAGAATTATCATTCAGAGAAATAATTCGTTTAACAAATCTTGAGAATTCTGTTAAAATCCAAACATTCTCTTCGTGCTCTAATGATGTATTCGCTTCCAGCAGGGAAATCTGTTGGAATCTGTTCCCCACAGATTTGTTTTTGACAGTTGTCTTTTTTCCATCTGATTTTACTCAAAACACATTCACTAAAACAAAGCAAACCCAATCTGAGGGAAAATATTGGTGAAACAGTCAAAATCCTTCCGGGATTTTTGGGAATCTCAGAGGAAAATCTCATGGGAAGCACAAATCATTCCCAATATTCCCATTTAGGATTCCCCAAAGGATTTACAGTGGAAATACTCCACAAATAAAAAAATCAAACCAGAAAATATTAAAATTCATTTTTGTAAAAATTTGAATAATTTAAAAAAAATTTAAAATAATTTCTAACTTTTTTTTTTGTTAAAAAAGACAAAGATACCCAAAGCAACTTAGAATTTTTAATTCCCGTTCTTTGATTTTGGGGGATTTTGCTGTGAGCGCCAAGGGTTTTTTATTTCATCTTTTTCCCAGTTGGATTTCATCTTCCCTGGCACCTGAAGCTTCCCCAGCAGTCCCGGCTGCCTGCAAATATTTGACTGTTCACTGAAAATTCCCATTCTGCCATGGAGGGAAAATGATTCCCAACCCTTCACATTTTTCACCCCTGGCAATCCCAATTCCTGTTCACATTTCCTCCGTAACCCCCAAACACTCCCATCACTGTGATCCCCAACCACGTCAACGTTTTTCCCTTGTGATCCAAAACCTTCCCAATTTTTCCTGTGATCCAACCTTTCACATTTTCCCTGCAATCCCAATCTTGCACATTTTTCACTTCAGTTCCAACCCTTCACATTTTTCCCTGTGATCCAAATCCTTCATTTCACATTCTTCACCACAATCCCAACCCCCTCACATTTTTCACCACAATCCCAATCCTTCACATTTTTCACCACAATCCCAACCCTTCACATTTTTCCCTGCAATCCAAATCCTTCATTTCAGATTCTTCACCACAATCCCAACCATTCACATTCTTCCCTGTGATCCTTCACATTTTACACCACAATCCCAATCTTGCACATTTTTCACTTCAATTGCAATTCTTCCCATTTTTCCCTGCAACCCCAACCCTTCACATTTTCCCTGCAATCCCAAACCTTCACATTTTTCACCACAATCCAAATCCCTCACATTTTTTTCCTACAATCCAAAACCTTCACATTTTTCTCCACAAGTCCCAACCCTTCACATTTTTCCCTGCAATCCCCATCTTGCACATTGTTCACTGCAATCCCAATCCTTCACGTTTTTTCCCTGCAATCCCAATCCTTCACATTTTTCTCTTCAATTCCAACCCTTCACATTTTCCCTGCAATCCCAACCCTTCACATTCTTCACCACAATCCTAACCTTTCACATTCTTCACCACAATCCCAACCCTTCACATTTTTCCCTGTGATCCTTCACATTTTACACCACCGTGCCAATCCTTCTCATTTCTCCCTGCAATCCCATTTTTCACTTCAATTCCAACCCTTCACATTTTCCCCTGCAACCCCAACCCTTCACATTTTCCACCACAATCCCAACCCTTCACATTCTTCACCACAATCCCAACCATTCACATTCTTCCCTGTGATCCTTCACATTTTACACCACAATCTCAACCCTTCACATTTTTCCCTGCAATCCAAAACCTTCACATTTTTCCCTGCAATCCCAATCCTTCACGTTTTTCCCTGCAAACCCAACACTCCACATTTTCACTGTGATCCCAATCCTTCACATTTTTCACCACAATCCCAACCCCTCACATTTTTTCACCACCATCCCCCCCCTCAACATTTTTCTACCACAATCCCAAACCCCCTCACATTTTTCACCACAATCCAAATCCTTCATTTTTCTCTGCAATCCCAATCCTGCACATTTTTCACTTCAATTCCAACCCTTCACATTTTCCCCTGCAACCCCAACCCTTCACATTTTCCACCACAATCCCAACCCTTCACATTCTTCACCACAATCCCAACCCCCTCACATTTTTCACCACAATCCAAATCCTTCATTTTTCCCTGCAATCCCAATCCTTCACGTTTTTCCCTGCAAACTCAACACTCCATATTTTCACTGTGATCCCAGTGATTACATTTTTCCCTGGAATCCAATTTCTTCATTCCACATTCTTCACCACAATCTACATCCCTCACATTTTTTCCCTGCAATCCCAACCCTTTACATTCTTCACCACAATCCCAACCATTCACATTCTTCCCTGTGATCCTTCACATTTTACACCACAATCTCAACCCTTCACATTTTTCCCTGCGATCCAAAACCTTCACATTTTTCACCACAATCCCAATCCTTCATTTTTCCCTGCAATCCCAATCCTTCACGCTTTTCCCAGCAAACCCAACACTCCACATTTATCACCACAATCCCAACCCTTCACATTTTTCCCTGCAATCCCCATCTTGCACATTGTTCACTGCAATTCCAATCCTTCATTTTTCCCTACAATCCCAACCCTTCACATTCTTCACCACAATCCCAACCCCCTCACATTTTTCACCACAATCCAAATCCCTCACATTTTTTCCCACAATCCAAAACCTTCACATTTTTCACCACAATCTCAATCCTTCATTTTTCCCTGCAATCCCAATCTTGCACATTTTTCACTTCAGTTCCAACCCTTCACATTTTTCCCTGCGATAGAAATCCTTCATTTCACATTTTTCCCTGCAACCCCAAAACTCCACATTTTCACTGTGATCCCAATCCTTCACATTTTTTCCCTGGAATCCAAAACCTTCACATTTTTCACCACAATCCCAATCCTTCACATTTTTCACCACAATCCCAATCCTTCATTTTTCCCTATGATCCCAATCTTGCACATCAATTCCAACCCTTCACATTTTTCCCTGCAATCCAAATCTTTCATTTCACATTCTTCACCACAATCCTAACCCTTCACATTTTTCCGTGTGACCCTTCACATTTTACACCACAATCTCAACCCTTCACATTTTTCCCTGCAATCCCAATCTTGCACATTTTTCACTTCAATTCCAATTCTTCCCATTTTTCCCTGCGATCCCAAACCTTCACATTTTTTCCCACAATCCAAAACCTTCACATTTTTCTCCACAATCCCAATCCTTCATTTTTTTCCCTTGCAATCCAAATCCTTCATTTTTTTCCCCTACAACCCAAATCCTTTGTATTTTTCACTGCAACTCCAATTCTTCACATTTTTCCCTGCGATCCAAATCCCTTTTTTCACATTTTTCCCTGCAATCCCAATCCTTCACATTTTTCCCTGCAAACCCAACACTCCATATTTTCACTGTGATCCCAACCCTTTACATTCTTCCCTGTGATCCAAATCCTTCATTTCACATTCTTCACCACAATCCCAACCCTTCACATTTTTCCCTGCAATCCCCATCTTGCATTGTTCACTGAAATTCCAATCCTTCACATTTTTCCCTGCGATCCAAAACCTTCACATTTTTCACCACAATTCCAACCCTTCACATTTTTCACCACAATCTCAATCCTTCATTTTTCCCTGCAATCCCAATCCTTCACACTTTTCCCAGCAAACCCAACACTCCACATTTTCACTGTGATCCCAATCCTTCAACCATTTTTCCCTGCAATCCAAAACCTTCACATTCTTTACCACAATCCCAAATTCCCCCAACCCCTTCACATTTTTTTCACCCACAAAATCCCCCAAAATCCCATTTTTTTTCCCAAATTTTTCCCTTTTTAACCCAAATTTCCCCATTTCCAACATTTTTTTCACTTTTTTACCCCCAGTTTCCAAACCCTTTCACATTTTTTTTTCCCTGCCGGAATTTCAAAAAAAATCCTCATTTTTCATATTTTTGTTCCCTGCAGTCCAACCTCAATCTCGATCTCCTTAAAAAAAAAAAAATATATAAATCGT
>VKON01003689.1:0-15885 GCA_009741485.1 Malurus cyaneus samueli
AATATAACTGTTTGTGGTAAAAGACTAACAACTCCCTTACAATTCATCACACTAAATATGCCATGGCTATCAGGTAGTGGTTGATACTCTCTCCACAGCTTGGCCTGATCTTACGTCAATGAAGTTGGTGGGAATTTTGAAACTCATTTCAGCAGATACAAAAACAAAGCATTCAGATCACAAACAAATAACCAGATCCTGCAAATTACTTCTACACAGGACCATGGTCGGTTTATTACTTGCTCCTTTCTGATTTAATGAACACCTGAATTAAGTAAGCCATCATTGCTCATTATTGACTATGGGCTTCCTTACACATTCTTTCTACCTAGCAGCTAGGTAAAATGAAAAAATGAAAAAAACCCCAAAAAATATGAGAAGCTTCTTTAAGCTTTGCATTTAGGATGATGTGCAATACTTTAAGTAATGCCCTGTGATACCAGGTCCTCATTTTAGAACACTTAAAATGAATCACAATATCTAAGGGGAAACAGAAAAGGTGCTAGCATTTTCCAATAAAATTGATTCCTCTAAAGAAAGCTCTCAAATCCAGTAATTTAAAATCAGAATTAATACATTCAAAATGAAGAGTAATTTCCAAACTATTTTTGTGTGATTTTTACAAAAAGAGAATGAGAAAAATACTGAAAATAAAGTATCAAAAAGACAACTTGTTGCTTGTATTTAAATACCAATTTAAGATGCTAGTTTGTGATTGACATATTTTTTTCCAGTTCCCTGTGATACTAAAGCATTCATCCCAAACATGCCTATCCACCTCCTCTCTAGAGGAGCTCTCATGTCCCTCATGACCTCTCATGTCCCTCAGGTATTGACTAAGCACCTCCAAATTTTCCTGGCTTGCAAGACCTTATAAACCCTTTCACAGTCTGAATTACTTCAAGAACTTGGAATAAACACCACCACTAATGGTGGTGTGTGCACACATGTGCCTACCATGAAAATCAGGCAGACCAAGACAGAGAGGGGAAGCAAGAGACCTCACTGCTTTCAGCAAACAACCTGATCCTGCTAGACTCACACTCAGGACAGGTCACCCACGGAAGAGTTTATTAGCAGATCAGTGCTACATAAAAAGAGACAAATGTGGGTGATTTTTGCCCTGTTCACAGGACATAAATACAGTTCCACCATCCATCCATTCACACATACATGCACACTTACTGTGGGAAAATAAATATAGGTAATTTATTCACAGATAAGCTCGGTCTGTCACTCTGAAAAAAGACTCTCCATAATCGACATTGTCACGACAAACTCAAACAAATAACATCCTTTACAACTAGAGATCTAAGAAAAAAAACACACACGCAATCAACTTGAAAAAGATCCTTCACCTAACGTCACAACATTT
Source organism: Malurus cyaneus samueli (assembly GCA_009741485.1). NCBI lineage: Eukaryota > Metazoa > Chordata > Aves > Passeriformes > Maluridae > Malurus > Malurus cyaneus. Next base: position 1,376 of record VKON01003689.1, read on the forward strand.
ATATCAAGCAAATTAAACATTGAACTGCAAAGACACATAAACCCTGGATCCCGCTTACAAACTAAAAAAATAAATCCAGAGGTAACACATCAAAACAGTCAATTGGCAAATTACCTCCTAATTCAGTAAAATGTTCCCGCTTGGAGATAATCATAAAGAAATACAAAACCCAGCTCCAGTAAAAACTTCAATCAAAAGCATTATCAAGATCTAACAAATTACAGCACCAAAGCTTGTATATCCAGGAATTCTTCCCAAATACAAAACTTCGGAAGAGAACATAGGGGAAGGTTTCTCACTAAAAAGAATTCTAAAGCAAGGTAATAATTTGCTTACTTTTTAAAAAGCGGTCTAATAAGGTCTTCAGCAGATTTCGCTAAATCCCACCTCCAATTTCTTATGGACAGACCCACACCAATATTGTCCACATCAAACTGAAATCTCACGAAACTGGCACCCGATAATATGCTCAAAGAATGCTTTCCTTTCAATACAGAAAAGAAACTTAAAATCCCTTAGCTGGACATTAAAGATCCCCATTCCGGATTCAAGAAAACAACCCACAGAATGTAATATAACACTTCACAGAAATATACGTAAAAAAATTCATGCAAATATAAAAAAGCCCAAATAATATAATACACATTTCTTTTTCCCTTTCATCAACTCCTTTTATTAGCGGATGCAATTACAAGTACGAGCCTGAACTAAGAGCAAGACATATTACCTCTCATCTTCAAAAAAAAAATTTTTCATCTCATTCTCCAGCTAAGAAAAACAAACCAGAAATACAGACACTAAAGAAACCATATAAAGATTCAGAAACTTACATAAATAACTGACAGTTCCACACATGGAGCCCTACAAAACTTATCCAAACTGAGCATCTGGTTCAACCAACTTTGACAAAAACGTCCAAGATCCATTCTGAACGTTCGGAAAGAACAGAAGCTGGCCTGAAAATATGAAAGCCCAATCAAGAAAGCCAATAGTAGGAAAAGATCTGAAGCCAACAATCAACCAGGCCATCCCACACAGACCCCAGGCGAGGGAGCACTGACAAGTGCAGCTGGAGCGAAGAAAGGCACTATCCGACCCTACGGAGCAGGAGAGCCAGGAGGGAACTAGGCGCGAGCTCCTCGATAATGAACACCAACTCTTAACAAGACGTCGAAAACGTAGAGCACGAAAGACAATCTCAACTGAGACAAATTGGGGCAATCCATCGGGCCAACAAAACACAGGCCGCGATTAAGGAAATGAATGCCCTTAATAAAATCAGAACCCCATGAGAACATCCCTCAAAGTCCCACCACATGATATGAACCTGAAAACATAAACAAGAGTGTTTATAATCCACGGTTCCGCATTCACGAATTAGTGTTATCGTGGGGCAAAAATTCCTCTCCTAGAACAAGCCAAAGTAACGAAATAGCCAGTTTGTAACTTGTCCCAGCTTGCCCTTGAAAGAAACCAAAAATAAGATTGACCACTTTACCCATGATCAACAACCATGTAGAAAAACCTGCATTGCAAAATCACCAACAAAGGCGCATAGCAGGACCACTGCACAAGGTCTCCGGTGAACAATATCATCCCAAAAGATCGCGCGAGCACGGCTTGCCCATGAACACACTGGCACCCGAACCAGCCCCACCCCGAGCCCCTCCACCGGCAGGAATCCCCGAAAAAATATATGAATTAATTAAAAAGCACGATACTGAGAGGAAGCTTCCACACTGCCATGACGCTAACAAGGACAAGACCATAACCTCAAAAATAAAAGGAGAACAGGCTGGTAGTTACATAACCAGCACTCTCACGGAGCTGATTACCTTCAGCACACAGCCAATGGGAAACACCTTGGCCAGCCAAGCACCGAATCTTGCAGGGGCGCACGCGGTGCAGCCCAGCCGGCGAGAGGAGGGACCTCACGCAACAGGCCATACCGCCCCTTCTACCGTCAGTGAAAGGCCGCTGAGGCCAAGTTGCAAGGGCACCAGAGGCACCCGGCACACCCTGTCTCACGCACCAGGCACTGCTACTAACCCGCGCCCCAGCAACAACGCTACCCTCATCCCCACTGACCACCTTCTTCTGAACCATCGCAATGCACTCCTCAAAAATAACGCAATCTCGAATATCGCGCAAACCATCGCACCCACAGACGCGCTGACAAAACACCCACGCCCGGCCCCGGCCCTCGGCGCACGACGCCCCGGCTTCTGCCGGGCCCCGTCACTCACTCAGCTCGCACCCAGAACCGGACCGCGATCTCCCACCGACACAACAACGTAACCGAGGGCGCCAAATGCCGAGCACCCGGGACAGCACTCAGCGAGGAGCATCCCGCTAACATGCGGTAACCAACAGCCTAAACGCCTCCGCAGTCCCCGGAATTCCCTCTACACATCCCAAACTACCCTCCTCTCCTCCCCGCACACAGCTCAAGACAGGCGAAACAAAATCCACAGTAAAGAACCGCTCAACACGCGAGAGGAAGTCAGTTCCGTAGAGCAACAAAATAAAAAGGAAGATGATCCCACCCAATTAGCAACCCGTCAGCCAGGACACCTAACAGCCCGCGTACCAGCCAGCGTCCGCCATCCGAGCCACAAGACCCGCGAACCAAATCCTCCATAGAATGTCCACTATGTATTCAAGAGAGACCGAGGAAACCAACCAACAGTTCACCAAAAATCCTCCCACCAGCCTCAGCGACATGCCGGTACAAGAACGCTCACATGAACACCGGCCCCTGCGCGATCCGTAACGGCGCAAAGACCCCACAAGAGGCAGTAACACAGGAGCCGATTCCAGCTCAACCGAGACTGCGCAGGTCCTCAAGCTCAACACAGACTCCGCATATCGGTTTCCCCGGGCCAGACACAGGCCCACGTTTCGAGCCCACGCCGTCCGACAGCAGCTACGAGATGCTCGGAAGGGCACCGCAGGACCCAAGCGCTGAACGGAGATAACGAAACGAGACCGTTTCGCGAAAACTCCATCCGCCAACCCGGGCAAGCCTGCAGAGATAGGCCGGCTCAGAAAAGCGACGCGGAACCAAATCGTACCGTCGCCCTGTGCGACCCATTGCCCTACAGAAGCAGGGACCCAGGACACGAGACGAACTGAAGGAGGCCTGCCAGAGGGCCGGGACTGCAATCAACTCCAAGAGCATTCGGCCAACCCGGGCCTGGAGACTGGGGCCCTGGATGTAGCCAGCTTCTCCCACACCTGAACGAAGCAGCTAACAGGCCGGCCCGCCGCACAGCCTCGCCGGGGCACGGGAAGACACCTCACGCCGCGCCTGGAAGAAGTCCCAGGGACCCGGCGTCCGCACGATGGCACCAAGACATACGCGCGAACACCGCAAAGAGCATGAGAAAGCACTCCAAAACCTTCAGCTAATAAAACATCCCACCATCCTAACTGCGAGAAAATGGCCGAGTGCAGCGCAAACGCGGGCCCCAACTAATGAGTGTACAATAAGAAAATAAGGGAGCTGCAAAAATGTAGGACTCAACACTGTCGTCCTAACCCTCTTCGGCACAAGAAACAACAAGAAGCGGCCAGGAGGAACAACACCAGGGATGCCTAGCAGGGCCCGCGGCATTTCATAAGAAATACAAACCGAGAAGCACCAGTCGACAGCCGAAGGGCCATGAGACTGCGCCCGAGAGATTGAGAGCCACGGGAGTCGCCTCGAGCACGCATCCGGATGGCATTCCCCTATCCAGCCATGAACCCTTAAAGAAGAGAAATAGCCGAGGTATGACTAAACGAGCTACTATATGGCAGGAAGCCACCAACGCAGTTATGAGACCGAGGTGCAACCCCGCCTGCCCACCTGCCCAGCCCGGATCCCAGCCAGTCACAGACCACAGCCTAGTACCAAACGGCCCGCGAGCCGGGAGGAGGCGAGACCGCGGCGGGACGCGCAGGGGCGGGGAGGGGGCGGCCCCGCCCGGGGCCGGGGGCGGGTCCGGGGCATGGCCCGGCCCTGCAAGCGGAGGGGGACACAGAGAAAGGAGATGCACAAAAGAATAGGAGAGATAGAAGAGGAGGAAAATAAGCAGATTTCGGCACAAGCGCTAAAAGAGGTCAGAAGGGCAGAGGGACAACTGGAGGAGAGGAGAAAGAAAAGAGGCCTCATGGAGAAACGATACTACAAATGCCAGCGACTAGAAATCACTATGCATGCACTATCGCAGACAGAGACCCTGGCACACCATCACAGGGCCGCAGCACTCCCTAAACCGATTTGAAGTGCCACAAACCTTGGTCCCCAAGAGAAATTCTGAAACCCCAAAACCTATTCTTTACCTTTTAATAAAAAGCAAAACCGAGCAAGCAGTTTAAAAAATGTTCACACATGAGCATGAAAACTCAGTTGGAAGCCGCATTGAATTAGAAGCCGCTTAAGGCCTGCCAACCCAGGTGAGATTGATACCCATAAACTCCAAAACCAGCTGGACAAATGCCGCCCCCACTCATCGTCGCTCCCTAGCAACTGCAAGCAAAACACCGAAACCCGTTGGTGCTCTCTCTGACACAATAGGCTCCCCGCCAGTGCCGGCGTCACCCGTCTCTCCCGCAAGGGACGCGAACCCTTAACTAGCGCCGCCCCTAAAATAGGCGCTGCAGACAACCCCGGCCAAGAAACACACCTGTAAATGCTGACCCAAAAGAACCAATCAAGGGGAACTTTGCCGAGAGTAGCAGTAAAAAACCGCCCCAGATCCAGAGTCCGGCTCTGATACAGCGACAGAGCAAACATAGCATCATCTGATTCGGCTGCATAGCATGAGTGCATGTCTCGCTGAGTTGTCAAATCACCTAACAAGGGAGAACACCCTTCCTGTCTGGGATTCGTGCGCGCCCAAGCACTGCACCTAGCGGCGCACACCAGCAGAAGGGCAATGTGCCAGAAAAAAAGAAAGGGAGAGGCAAGACCAATCGACAGGACACAGTAGAACTATATATTTTAGAGTGTTCATAAAACTCGCCTTGAGTGCCACCTATACACACGCGAGGCCTCAGTCCACTTGGAAATTAATGGGCTGGAGAAGTAGTGCAACATGGAATACCAGGACCGGAGCAAAGCACAAAGACATCGACGCAACCGACAAAACAATTCATTGAAGATGCTTCTTGTCCGATTTACAATAGTCCACTCATAGGAAAGACTAATTTCAGCTATTTCCACAGAGATCTTATCACTAACAAGTGTTAACCACCATGTGATTAGCTAATCTTAATTTCAAGAACGAGCCCATGACAGAAGAGAATGAGTAGCTTAGAGAAGTCTGCTGAGCACTAAGTAGATAATTCCACACGCGAAACTGATAGCTGCTCATGCTTCTCACAGATGAGCAGTACAGCACAACTCTTACAAGCAAAGCATGAAATACAAATTGTTCGGAGAACTCTTCCACAATCATAGTAAGCTCTCTCCTATTGTGGACTGTCCAGTTGTGCTGTTGGGTAAGGTTTCCATTGTGACTGTTCTAACCTAAGAAAACAGGAGGTGGTACCATAACTTGTAAGGGAATGCAAGTGTGGCTGAATTCAGAGAAAGAACCTGCAGAGCCTGCAGCCAGCAATGGACAGCTGTAGGATAATCATTCCAACATCTCCATGAACTTCTCATGTGAAAGTGCACCTAAGAACAATAGAAAAAGGCTGACCAGTAGAGATAGTCATAGTATATATATATCTGTAGTTCAGATTGGCGAGGAGAATTCTACACTTCAGATACACACCACTTGGTTAACTAATCCTACATAAGAGCATCAATCAGGTTCTTGGATAACGATCAAATATGACCTTCGCTATCCACAGACACAACTGGACCACTCGAAGTAAGTAAATCAAGACAGAATCTGAAAAGGTAGAAATGGCAGGGATTACTTGGTCACACTTTGTCTTAACAAGGGATCATGTTGATAAAAAAGCCATCTAACCATGAGAACACCTCCCCATTTCCTTCCTTAGTACAATCCCTATGACACAAGCACGCCACAATTTTGCATTCCACCAGATTCCTCTATATTATAAATGGAACACTCCTTTGATAGCTTATTGTTGCACATCTGATGAAGTCCTGTGCCTCACGCGCCCTGATCACATGGGACATCAGGAGGGGACGAGATAAGCCAGAAGCAGTGGAGCTGGAGCGCCTCCTAGGGCAACTAAGAGCCGCCTCCCATGCGGGAAATGGGGCAGTGAACTAGAGACAGGAGATAGAGAAGGAAAAGACAACATAAAAAATGCTGATAGCTGGTGAACACCATAACAATAAGTCGAGAGGAACAGAGTGTGTACCTGTAGACCGTACAAGAGACAGAATACCACAGTCTGCAAAGAATCAACGCAGATCTCTACATAGAAGAATTACCTCTGTCAACCTCGCGGCGGAAACATGAAAACACCCCTAGATTAGAAATTTTAAGCACCCACAAGCGACTAACTTCATCTGGAACTAGGCCTAACCCACGTCATGCGCTGAGCTCATTCCTGTACAAACCTGACACGCGAGAGCACGATGCCGCAGAGAGATAGAAAAGACACTACGAAGAGCTCCAATGCGTCTCCACCCTGTGACATATACCATAAGATCAGCAACAGGCCTAGGCAAGAATCAGAACACATAAACAGAGATGAACTCAGAGGTAAAATGCCCAGGCAGAATAAACAAAAACAAAATACCTCTGGGCATCTCTCCCGAATCCATAAATCGTGACCACACCCAGCAAGGACCATCAATCTTCCGCGAGAAACCCAAACAAAGACCCTGAAGCAAGCATTAAGAGAAAAGATTCTGTTTCCATTTATTCACACTTGGGTGAAATAAAATATTTAGTTTTACCCCTCAATATCCAGAGAGCCAATTATACTGATGCCGCTTCTCCGTCCCGTTCCGTCTGATAGTTGAAGTAACCATCAACAGCACCTGGACTAAACAAGCAGAGCAGTGTTGAAAGACAGTCTGTGAATGCGATAAGAGCCAAGCTAAGACACGTATTAATGTCCCGAAGCAACCAATAGAAAGTCACCTAATTTTCTTCCTAACCGAGAGGACGTGAGGAGCAAAATAGTAACAAAATGATAAACCTTCTTAGACAAAAATAGACAATGCCAGAACCTCCATACAATACTTGCTAAACACCCATCCACCGAAAAGCCAAATGGGTAAGGCATAAAAAATCAGAGTGGTGATCACGAAAGCAAGCTCAGTTGAGCTGAAAAAAATTTACAAAAGCGAGATATGATACAAAGCCAGAAAGAGGGGCAAGAAGACACACACATAAATCGAAATACGCTGCAATTCCCGCCTGAGAAGACAAAGGCCACACACAAGGAACCTTCCTCGCCAAGTCTAGCTCACAAGGTGATAGCCCCATAGAGAGACCTATCTTATCTCTGGAAGACATGCCAAGAAGCAACAGAGCACGAGTAGCACACGAGAAAACACAACGAGCTGTGCCTTGCAAAAAAGGCTGAAAAATGATGTTGCAATTCTGAAAACAGGTAATAACATCACTCCAAAAAATTCGCACCTTAAAAAAATAATTCAATATACAAAAAAAAAGATTTTAAATGAAAATTTTAAATGTTTCATTTATCAAATATCGCACTACAGGGCAAATCAAGCTGATTCAACTGCTATCTGGATAGAACCAGTTTAAAGTCTGTTTCCTATCTCAGCATTAAACTTAACCAGAAAGCACAAGGCACAACCACTTATTTCATCTCCAAAAAAAGAGATAGCAACAAAAATCATAACGAAAAATATAAAATGAATAAATTACTTTAACACAATTAACCCGCAATCGCCAGTATCCGAAAATCTAAGGAAATTGCGATAAACTGGTGTCACAGAAGAGACAAGTACCAAACCAAAAACGAGGCAGGCAGAAACGGTGGCGAGCAAGGGCACGGTCGCTGAGCAGCGCCTTTCAAGACACTGGAATTAAACAAAACAAAAAACCCAAAAAAAACTAAACTTAAATAACAAAAACCCCACGAGTCTGAACGCGACGAGTCCAAACACATGAAACTATATCACAATAAAAAAACACTCATGGAACAAAACAGAGCGACCGAGCCACTACAATACCACTCAATTCCCTTGTCAGCACCTCGCCACGCAGAACAATGTAGCCCCTTACACTACTATGAAAATGGCACAAGTACTACATGCATTAAAAGAATCTCAACAACACCAAGCCCGCAGAACACCCCATAATACTCGAATCCCAACCCAGAATGGCGAAACTTAAAACAAAAAAGGCCGAATGGCGACAATGGCATCGAGGTTGAAAGGCCAAAGCTCGTAGAACGAACACCAACACAGAGCTCGGCGCCTCAATCAAAATAAACGAGCATGAACTCCCGAGGCGAAAAAGAAGGCTGAGCGGAAATGGATCCCATAGTCACCCTTCTTTGCCGTCCATACACCCCTTAAAAGAATAAAAAAAAGGAAATACCGGAAAAGTCACAAAAGGAAAGAGCGAGCAGACCCAAAAGCCCTTCCCCAGTCAGTGCTCACAAATGAGGACACTCCACGAGCATAACCCGACCAGGTGAAGCTGTGAGGGCACCTTGAGGCAGTGAGTCTGTATGAGGCAAAGTGATTCGCCCTGTGAGGGCCTGAAATTGACGGACCGCTGAAGAGCCTGATGACACGAGAGAGACTACATCGCACGCGCCACAGCCCCACGACACGCAGCACAACCTAGTCTGCTGAGCGACGCACCGCGAGCAGGCTAGGCCAGCCTTCCACCAAAACAAGAGCCAAATCGCCCCGCACATAACAATCAGACCTTCAAAAACGAGGCCCTGGGGAAGGACCCTTCTCAACCAGGGAAGCTCCCATAATGCGAGCCATACCTTTAGGGGGGGCCTAACCAGGAAGAAACAATACGTCCAACACGCCGAACAGCACCCACATAATCAACAAAAAAAATACCAAAGGCACACTCCACCCAATGACGCACCGGACACACGCCCCTGCAGGAAGAATACGGGGCACAACAACACCACCCTCCGATAGTGAGCGGATACGCCCACCCGCAGGAGGGGTACCCAGCCTAAGGGTCCCCAAGCAAGCACCGAGGCCAGAAACAATGGATAGAAGCGGATCGAGGCCCTCTGAAGTTGCAAGAGACCACCCAACCAGCTCACAAACCCACCAGAACAGGACTCCCACATTTTAGAATCCACTTGGAAATAGCTAAGCAGCAGCCCAATCACTCGGAGAAAGAATCCGCAGTGACCACAGAAATCACCAGCAATATCAACACGTTAGACATTAAAAGTGAACACTAAAGAAACAAAATAATACAACCATGCCGAGACACCACCACTCCAACAACCTCACCTAAACACACAGACACACCAAAGACAAATCCATCATTACCTCTACGTAACACAAGAGGAGCATCACCGAAACAATCCTGTTAACTTCTCACCTCATCTTCTCCACGAAAAAAGATCCATTTCAGATAAATATGAGTTACAATTGAGGGCTGGAGGGAAGAATGGGGAGACAGCGCCAATTTCCATGTCAAACCCAGCAGGTTTGACAACTCCAAAGTGGAGAGAATAAAATAGAATGGGAGTGGTCAGATGTTGCTCTAAAAGATTCCAAAATCACCTCCAACGAGACACAGAGTGCCAAATAACATTCCCCAGAAACACCACCGTAGTCAGGACTAAGGAGATCTGACCACTGGGATACCAGGACAGAGCAACGAACAGACAATACGCTGATGGCTCAAGAGACAACACTTAATAGACAACCTACGCCTGCTACCTTGGAAGTACATCTGGAGACTTCCACTAAGGATTCAATGGACTGAAGCAGAAATTAACGACCACAACCCCAAAGAGCCAGACAAGACACATCCAAACTCCGCAGCGTCAGAGAACTACCAAAACAGCTGAAATGGAGCTGATGAGATAGAAGCCAGAGGAGGAGCGAAGGCCAACTGCACAAGACAAACTGCGGAGGACCCGCTAAGTGCAGCCAGTGCGGAAGGAATTGCCATATCTGAGGCGCCAGCCCGCCCTGGGGCCGCTGAAAAGAAAGCTTGAGCCCGTTATCACAACCCCCAAGCGCCTGGCCAATGCAGGCTCGATCACCGAGCAACTGTTCAAACTACCCAACCATACTTGCCAGCAGCCAACCATGCCAGACCCGCCGCTGTATACAAATCAAGAACCCACAAAAGCCCAGAAAAAAGCCCGCGAAAAGCCCTGTGCCACGGCCACGTGCCCTGTGCCGCGCTGGCTGGGCAGGGAGTGTGGAACCGGCAGCAAACCCCACTGCCAGGGACAAACGTGCCACTCCCCGCACAAGAGAGGAGTCAGTGCTGAGAGCAACTTATCCATGCAACGGCACAAAAGGGGAAAGAAAATCCACCAGTTCTTTAGCCCACAATCCCTCGCACTTCAGGCTAGTCACTCAAAAAACAAGCCTTGTTACTGCACTGCGAAGCCATGACACGCACCCACTGAGACAAATCGCGGGTGTGTGGATGCCAACGCACACCACCATTGGGCACTATAAACAGCGACCAGAAATATTGCCCATGCACACCACCCATACCCACACTGAGAGACTCGGGGGAGTACCATGGCAACAAGCCACATGCCCTGCCCCCTCCCACATCCACCACAACTTGCAAGGGAACACTTTGACCAGTCAGAAGCCAAAAGAGGCAAACAAAGCTCTGCCCGCGAGAAGGGATGTCACGATCACCTGCACACAGGCCGGGGGGTCCTGGCACAAGGCGCCGAAACAACGGACATCGAGACCCGCCCCACAAGCCGGCGCCAGGCAACACATAAAACCAAGTCCGATCCAAGCCGGGCACAGGAAAAAAAACACCACGAAATGGACCAGATGGAGTGTGCCATGGGTGCGCTCCAGCCCGCGCGCTAGAGGGACACCCACACCAAGACCTCTGGGCGTGTTGGCTCTGAGACAGCAGGTTGGATCAAAAACAACGAGATGGCCTTGTGGCAAAGTCCTCGACCAGCCTGTAAAACCGCGCAAAAGCACAGAACCAAGAGACTCCGCACCCCCTACGTCCGCAAAATTAATACATTACAAAGCCCACACGAAGGGGAGGAAGCTGGCGAGGGGGGAGTGATGGGACACACGGGACCAGGCACCCCACTGACCCCAGGGATATCCCAAGCACAGGGGACTTCACTCAAGAGTATAAAGGGAACAAGAGAAGGAGACAATGGAGCAAGGTGTCCCCAGGTAACACCAGCAGAAGGGGCCCTGGCTGTCATGCACACCAAAGACAATTGGGTGGGGACACCAACTCAGAATACAATGGGATTTTATAGAAATTGTTATTTGAAACAAACCATGGTGTGAATACCCCACACAAGATCTTAGCAAAGAATTCTAAATACAACTACAATTCTCAATGACATAATAAAATAGAAGCTAAATAATAACAGAAAACAGACTTTAAACTGGACAAAGTCAGAATATTTCAAGCGACCCCCCAAATATGCCACGTATGTGGCACTCAACCTACCAGAACATACCTTGAGAGAGAGAGGTTCCTATATTTTCTTCAGATCTCACGAGTTGTTCATTCCTTTGGATAACTATCAGACGGGTTGTACTATTATACTATCAAATGTTATTTTTATATAACATATCAGGGAGCCTCATAACAATTTTCAGTATTGAGATATACCTTGCTATAATTTATTTCCACTAGTTTTAAAGGGCATACCATCTTGTTCTCTATAAGTGCATCAATCAGACTCACCGCAAAATAATAACAGATCTCCCTAAAAACACGCCTAATATCGCGACTCTCCATATATTATCACCCCCTTCTTGAGAGTCTCTTATGTAAAACAAGTCTCAAAACCACATCTACCAGAACAAATGTACAACAATCAACATGGAATCACCAAAGCATCCAAGCACACACGCAATCATTACATAATGCCACAAATCCATTCGCATCAGCCTCTACTTCCGGCAGCCACATTAACAACCCACAAAATCTTCTCTCGCCATAACTCACCCTTCTATTCAGACCCCCTGCCACAGACCCAACACACCCACACTGAGAAGTGCAACCCATCCTCCAAAATCTACACGGGTATCCTGCACGGCCACAAGCAGCATAATCCAACAGCCAGCGTAAATCCCCATTGTTTTGGAGCTCCAGAGTCACTAATTGATATTTAATAGCACATTCTACCCCTAAAATCATTTGCGTAAAAAAACCCATAGGAGAGCATCAATGAGCACAGGGGAACCAGAACTGGCTTCGAATCAAAGCAATCTTGGATGGAAAATTTCGCTTGGCCCAACCTCTGGGCTTGCCACCTGACGGGCCCTGCAGCTGAGTGTGACACGTGGGGGACACTGGGAGCACCCACCCACGACTCGCAGCATGGCAGGATTTAAAGCACAGAAACCCACAGGGCACAACTAACAGGTTAGGTTCTCCCGCAAGGGAAACCTACGGAACCTGGTAAAACGATCAGATCTTGGTCCATAGCTCATTCTTTCATGTCCCTTCACTGGCTCTGTACGACAGACCATAGAGAGTTCCGCCACCCAAGTGCCCTCCAGAGAGCTGTCTCCCACCTATTGAAACAAAACCAGCAACTAGTAACTGATATTCTGATCTAATATCATCAAGACCCAGCTAATCCCCCCTGGGCGGAAAAGCCCCAGAGCTTCCGGTAAACAAAGAGTCGTTCACCAAATCAAAACAACATAGAGACATTCAAGACTCTCATTACACAGTTATCATATCTTCTCCCAATCTTATCAGTAAGAACAATAACCATGTCCACAGACCTGGGGAACCCTTTCAATTCAAAGACAAAGCCCCCCAAGCCACTTGCTGTTCAGCTTACGCTGTCGAACAAGCCGCTGCCCTTCCCCTATCTGGAGAGGGGCCGGGTCCGAGCCCTTGAGGAGCAGCCGGGCTCCCGGCTGGAATTGGTGTGGAACTCACTCAGGGTCACATCAGTCTGCACCTCGAGCCCCATGGATAAGAGAATTTTCCAAAGGGACCCTTGGGCAAATGGGGAGATCTCATCTGGCAAGATCTGTGAAACAATATCCTAGAACATCTCCTTGTTCTCACAAAGAACGCTTGGCTGCAGACATACAACATTCACCTGCCCAGTTCAGACAAACAGCATTGTACTCCCAAGCTGTACTCACGGCCAGAGGCCCATTGACTCTGGACCCCACTGGCTCCAATAAAGAAGTTCCACCATTACCCACAAGCAAATGTGATTGATTGGACTCCTTTTTTTCACAATGTTTAAAACTGCATAGTATAAGTGATGCTCCCCGCATGGCTGAATAAATAACTTCAAACTGGGAACAATACCTTGAATTCCTGTGTAGTCGCATCAATATTCCCCCATGACAAACCTTTCAATGCCAACTCCAGTGACATTATCAAAACCAAAAGGTGTCAGAGAACTAATTCCGTTGAACGATAACATCCTCTGATAAATGAATAAATCTAATGGCAAAAGCCAACCCGCAGCTCTGTGACCTAAGGGGTTCTCTCAACATGCTCCAATCTCCTCATTTTCCAATGCCTTTTAACAACCCCTTTACCATTCACCCCAGCTGGGATAACTGGATATGAAAAACCAGCAGCGGGAACACTGATTCAACAAAAAGACAAACAAGAATGAAACAAAACAGAATCCACACACAGTATCCCAAACCCATACAACAGAGCCAATTCAATCCCACCGCTTTATACATTATATCAAAAATCTCACAAGTCCAATGGGACTTTGAATCAGCCAACATTCTGCAGGGTAAGTGACATCCAGACAGCCCAAAGCTAACAAAAGTATGCAGCACACACAGTATTTTAAAATATATCTATATAAAATACAATAGATTATAAATAAACAAAGCAAAAAAATAAAAAATTTTAAAAACATAGAAACGAATATATAATATCACTCACAAAAAACGAGCTCATAAAAACTCGACCCCAGGAATGCTAAAACAAAATGTCCTTCTGTGGGCGCCAATTAGCGGAAAATAACCAAATCTCCCCAAATCCACAATCTTTTCCTTTCCATACATTCGGGACAATAAGACACCAGGGTCACTCTAGCCCGACTCCCATCTGGCGCTGGGGTACTCAGCCAGACACAACACCACGGAATTTTCCCCCCGGAATTCAATTGACGGATCCCCATACATACATTAAAAAGACTATGTTAACTGCTAGGCCCAACAACAACCATCTAAAATACAGACCACACACAAGGACACAGAACACCAACTAAGAATCATAATCCTCATTCACAGGCACAAGAACAACAAAAAAGCAGCCACAATGCACCAATCAGCAAGGCAAAATTGCTGCAATTAACAAAACATCACCAAATACCCCAACGTACCAACACCCCACAGCACCACAACTGAACGTCACAGCCAAGCCCAGGACCCACCCAGACACGGAACGGAG